>JADBJO010026533.1:0-22410 GCA_016801955.1 Conus betulinus | reverse complement strand
AACCACACCACAATTTGTCACCCCCTCTCCCCTCTACCTCTCCACCGCTTCGCCTCCAATCCCGCTGTTCGTCGCCTTGGGGGAGGGACTCTTCACTTGAAAAATTCCCTAGGCACCTCCCAAATGGCACCCTTGGAGACCAAAAAAAAAAAAAAGAAAAAAAATAAAAGGAAAAAAAGCAAAAAAATTCGTAGAGGTGCCTTTCATTCTCCATTTCTTTTCTACAATGGGTAATAGAGTAACAAAGCTAGTTTTTTTCCTTTTTTTTTTTTGAACACCTTTTAGAACGTTCATTTTCTTTTTTTTCTCACACAAATCCACGAAAAACAAATTAGCAAAAAAGTTTTAAAAAGTGAAGCAAAAAGGAATTTCTCCTTCCTCCAACAAAGGCAGCTCAAGGGAATATGACTTCGACGTTTCCTTGAAAACTTATAGAAACCTGTAAGGCCTTTCGTGGAATCCTCCCCTCATCCTCCCTATCCTGTTTACCTTTCTACACCACAAAAAAAACCACACACACAACACACCCACACACCCACACACACCCCCCAACACAACACCAACCACCACAACACCCACCCCCACCACACCCACCGCCGCGCGCGCGGCGCGCGGCGGGCATTTGAACATTATCCATCTATGGTTAACATTTGTCTGTCTGTCTATCTAGCTAGCCAATTCATCTATCTGTCTATCAACCCAACACACACGCACTCGCTCACGCACGCACGGAAAACGCAACGCGCGGGCACGTCCACGGCAACCACACAACACACACACCAAACAAAACCACAACAACAACACAAACACACCAAACAATTCGCCGCGAGCTTCCTCGTCTCTCTCTCTCTCTCTTCTGCGCTCTTCTCTCTCGCTCGCACACACACACACCACACACCACACACACACACCCACACACACCACGGCACCAACCACCACACCACAACCCAAACCACCCACACCACACCAACAACCACAACACAAACCCCCCAACACACCACAACACAACACAAACAACTAATATCACTTTAATGTTCCCGAAAAGAACAAATTGAAAAAAAAACCAAACCAAAAACCACACACAAAACACCACAAAACAACACAACACACGTCAACAACACAGAACACAAAACAACGAAAAAAACAAACCACACCCCCAACACAAAAAAAAAAAACAAGGAACACAAAAAAGCAAAAACTACAAAACCAAACCCAAAAAACTCCCCATAACAAAACCAACACTCAAAACAACAAAAACACGAAAAAAAAACAAAAAAAAAAAAACCAAAAAATCCCATCCCCTATATACACAAAAAAGCACAAGACACCAAGGCAAAAACAAAAAAAAAACACACAAAAAAAAAAACGAAACAACAAAAAAACAGCAACCAGGTGGTAGGTGATCAAAGTGTGTCGTGGGACAACCACAAATAACGGGAAGTTCACAAAAACACAGACCAAAAAAACAAAAACAACAAAAACACACAAAAATGACAAACAGTAACCAAAAAAACAAAACACACGCGTCCCAAAAAAAAACCAAACACAACAAACCCAACCAACAAAAAAACAAACATCAACAAACAAACACAAGAAGAAAAACACCCCACAACCCCACCACCGAAAAAACACACATTACCTCCATAAACACAAACACAACGGCCAAAAAAAACCCCAAAAAACAAACAAAAACCACAACAACCCCAAACCCAAAAACACAAGAAAAAAACAAAACAAAGAACAAAAACAAAAACACCCAACCCAAAGAACCAAAAAAAAACAACCCCCGTTTTCCACAAAAACCACAAGATAAAAAAAACAAACAACCAAAACCCACAACCAACAACCAAACCACAACCAATCACCCCACACCAAACGACAACACCCCCGCGTCAACACACCCACCCACACACCGTAGCAAAAAAAAAACATCAACATAACACAAAAAACACAAGACCAAACCACCCCATAAACCCAACACACAAACCAAAACCCCACACCCACCAGAACAAAACAGATGTTTAATCAACACGGGACACAAAAGAACACCCCAACCACCACAAACAATAACAACACAAAAACACACACCCAGCAACACAAACCCACGTGACAACCAAACAGTTTTGTATTTTAAGAACACCCCCAAATCCGTTTTTTAATGACAACCACCCCAAAAAAACAACACAACCCAAAATGATGTTGACCAAAAAACACAGTTCACACAAAACAAAAAAAAACAATTAGGGGGTCAAATCCAAACAAGGGGGGTGGTTCTGGAAAAACTCTCAAAACACACACACGATTAACAAAAACATAAAAAAAAAAAAAAACACAAAAATAGGAAAACAAAAAAAAAAAAAAAAAATAAAAAAAACAAAACTCAAAAGAGCACCCTAACAAAAAAAAAAGGAAAAAAAAAAAAAAAAAAAAAAAAGAAAACTAAAAGTAGAAAAACAAATTTTTAATACAACACCCAAAAAAAAAACACACAAATAAACGCGCGCGCGCAAAGCCTCCTGTTGCGCGGCAAAAAACCCACACACAAAAACAAAAAAACCAAAAAACAACACAAAACAAAAAAAAAAAACAACAAAAAAAAAAAAAAAAACAAAAAAACACCAAGAAAAACAAAAAAAAAACAAAAAAAAAAAAAAGAAAAAAAAAGGGCGAAAAAAAGACAAATGAGTAAGAACATAAAAAAAACAAAACAAAAAAGCAAACAAATAAAAGCAACACAAAACAACCAAAATGGGGGGGAACAAACAACAAAAACCAAAAAACCCAACAAAAACAAAAACAAAACACAAAGACAACGACACCAAAAAAAAACCCAACTTCTTGCCAGTAAAAAAAAACACACCAAGCACTCTCAACAAAAAACAAAACAAACAAAACAACACAACAAAGAAAAAATAACAAAGCAATCACCACCAAAAAAAAACAAACAAAAAAACACAACAAAATCAACACAACAAACAACAAAAAAGAAAAACAAAATACCACCAATGGTAAACAGAAAAAAAAAACACAAGCAAAAAAAAACCTGTCTGTGGAACAAAATACCCACAAAAAAAACAAACAAAAAAATTCAAAAAAAAAGCAAAAACGCCCAAAAGGGGGGTTTACACCAAAAACAAAAAAAAAACAAAAAAAAAAAAACAAACACAAAAAACAACAATAAAAAAATAACCACCCCAAAAAACACAAAAACACAAAACAAACAAAACCAACAAAAATAACAACAACACAACAAAAAGACTATTTCAAAACATCCACACAAAAAATATGTGTGCGGAATCCAGGTTGCAAAAAAAAAAAAAAAAGCCAAATCAAAATGATAAATATGGGAGACTAGCCACAGCCAACAAACACACACAAACAAAAAAAAAAAAAAAACCAAAAAACAAAAAAAAAAAAACCAAAAACCCCAACCAACACGTCAACAACAAATCCAAAACCACCACAAAAAAAAACCAAAAAAAACAAAAAAAAAACATAAACAATAAAAACCAAACAACAAAAAACACAACCACCCGAAAAGCGCGGACCAAAACCACAGACAAAAAAAAAAAAACCCATTTATACAACGACCAACCACAACAGAACAAAACCAAAACAAAAAAAACAAAAAAAGACACAAAACAAGCCAATGACCAAAAAACCATTAAAATCCACCCAAAAACAAAAAAAGGGACATCCAGGGACCCCCCACTACCAAGAAACCACAAAACAACCAAAACCACCACAAAAGTTGGACACAAAAAAAAAACAATCACGAAACAATACAAAAGGCAAAGCAAAAAACCACAAAAAAAGAAAACAATCACAACAAAAATGGACAATCTGCAAAAAAAGGCGGGACAAACCCGAACAAAAGACCAAAACAAAAAATACCAAAACCAAACCAAACAAACACAAACAAACAAAACAAAAAACCAAACAATAAAAAAAAACAGACCAGCAAAAAAAACACCAAGAGGACAAACAAACAATCAATACAACAAAAAAAAGACCAGTAACAAACAAACCAAACACCAACACAAAAGACAACAACACACAACAAAAACCAATAACCCAACAAACACAAACTGAATCCAAAAACGCTCGAGCGCGGGGGAAAAACTTAACCAGACTCGAAAGCGACATCCTTCAGGGAAAGTCAGGGCAAAAGGAATTCGTCAACGAAAAACAAAAACAAAAAAATAAAAAACTAAAAAAACACACGCACAGGATAGCAAAACTAAAAACCTTCACTGGCAGAGGGTGCAAAACACGCAAAAAATTGGTGAAAAAAAATGGGAGGGGGGGCTCCACAGGTCCGTTGAAGGGCTAGAAAAAAAAATGGTGGGGAAAAAAAAAAATATAAAAAAAAAAAAAAACAGCAAGATGAGCAACCGAAGGCCCAATTGGGACGATAGGGATTGATTGCAAAGCCCGTCTTTGAAACATGGGGGGGGGATGTGAAGGGTGTGTAGTCCTGAACCCCCAACTTTTCTTCGGTGAATAGAACAAAAAACTCCTCAACGAAGGCAAGCCGATTTTTGCAGGGGATTGGCTGTACCACACTTTTGGAACCACGGTGGTGGCTTTAACCCCACGTGATGCTGCTGCCTCCTTTCCTGCAGGGACTCGGGGATGTACACAGGACACGTGTGGTGCCACATTTAAGTTGATGCCTTGCTGCTCCTTTCTCGCAGGGGGGGGGACTGGGCTGTGCTGTTACACAGGGACCAAACGTGGTTTGCCAACAAAGTTGAATGCTGTTGCTCCCTTTATTGGCAGACTGGCTCTACCACAAAAGGGACAACGTGGTGGACATCAAGTGATGATGCTGCTTCCTTCTTGCAGGCCACTGGGCGTCTACACCAGTCCACTTGGTTTGGTCACAAAAAGTGGATGATTGATGCTCCTTCCCTGGCACTGCGATTAATTCAGGGCGCAGCGCCACAAACCGTTTTAGGAAAATGAAAAACTTTGAGAGGATTGATTTGGAAAAGAAGAGGGGGTTTGAGCGGATTGATTTGGAAAGAGAGGTGGTTAAGTTACGCCCAGGGGACACAGGGAAACAGGGAGTTTTACAGAAACTTGGATAGTTAGATTTGAACAATTGGAGGGATAGATTTTAAGTTGATCTGATTAAAAAAAAGGGAAAAGAAACAAAAAAGCTCAAGCAATGGATTTTGCCTTAGGTTGGAAAGGAGGAAGTCACACACACAGGGAGTGTCACAACCACACACACACACCACACACACACACCACACACCCACCAACACACAATCCCACACCACACAACACACCCCCCCACACCCCAACCACCGCCGTACGCACCCACCACAAAACCACCACAACCACAACACACAAACCACCACCACAACACCCACACACACACCCACCAACCACCAACACACACCAAACCACACCACGACGTAGGCTTGTAAGCACGTTTTAAGCATTGGCCATTCATACTTTTAATCTACATATATTGTGACAAAAAAAAAAAAAAACAAAGAAAACCAGAAAACATAAAAACAAACCACAATCAGAAAAAAATAAAGAACAACAAAAACACAAAAAAAAAATACATACACACCCCCAACCAAAAAAAAATCTATGGGAAAAATCACACAATTTCCTGTATTGGAAGCCCCTTACATTTTGACCAAACCTGCCAAAATTTTCATGAATTTAACATGACGGGTCCACATTTCCAGATATGTGACTAAAGAACTTTCATTCCACGCAACCAACCAGTTGTGGCCTTGATAATTAAAATGTAGTGACAGGCATAAAAAAAAAACCATGCATTTTTTTTTTTAAACACATCAAACCGGAGAAAAAGTTGACGATCTGGTACAACGGGGACAAAAAAAAAGCATGTTAGGCCAGAGGGAGGGGAGAGAGAACAAGGGGAGAGAGGAGGGAGAACGAGAGGAAGAGTTTGGGAACGAGGGGAGAGAGAGGAGGGGGAGTTTGCCCCCCCGCCGCGGAGAGAAGACGACGGGACGTGCCGCGTCACGTACGGTGTGTGCCCGCGGAAGAGAGAGGCCACCCTTGCACGAGAACCCCCCTGGAGTGGCCCTCGACCCGGAGGGGGAGAGATCGGATTATGCAGAGAAAGAGGAGCAAGAGAGAATGACGGGCGGAGTTTTGTATTTTTTTGGCGGGAGACGGGAGAGGAGGGGCGGAGGACACTTTTCGTGCCGCCTGAGAGAGACTCCCCCGGGAGGGAGGAACGCGAGGATAAGGAGAGGCCCCGATTTTTTTTTTTTTTTGTTGGGATTGGACCCCGGAGGAGGGGGGGACTTGAGGGTTTGGAGGCACGTCGGATCCCCGAAGAGAAGTTTTTGTAGAGGTAGAAAATTTGTGGAATTAGGGACCTCCACGACACGGAGAACCGGTTTCGGTTTGGTGTTTGAAACGTATTTCTTTGTTAGACGGGGAAGGAGGAGCGAGAGGATGTGGGAGGACAGAAAGGAGACGGAGAAGAGAGGGAGGGAAAAGGGGAACAAGTGGCAACGGGGGAAGAAAACAACCCCCTTAAGAGAGGGGGAGGCGAGAGAAAGCTCCCCGAGAGAGGGGGGGAGGAGAGCTGTACTTCAGTTATTGCTTTTGGCCCCGTCGCCGATGGAGGAATCAATTGAAAAAACTCAAGGGAGACTGCTAAAAAAAAAAAATACACAATAACAAAAAAACAAACAAAAAAAAAAAAAAAAACAAAAAAAAAAACGGGCCCCACCACCCACAACAAACCAAACAAAAAAAAATAAAAATAACACCACCACCAAACCCACAAAAACAACAAAAAAAACAACAAAAAACAAACAAAACCAAAAGGGAAGGAGAGGTGGGGGGTATGTGGTTGGTTCAACAACAAAAACGGTTGACATGAGGTGGGAGTGGACTCCCCCCCCCCAGTTGAAGGTTGACCCACCCACCCCCCACACCCCATTCCACCCCCCCCCGATAGAATTGACGCTTCCATAGCATCATCTAGGTGGGACAATCCTTCAATCGTCAATGGTACATAAAACGAAACAAAACAAGGTCCAGATTGATTTGCTAGGCCTATCCAATACCACTTCTCTCTCCCCATCCTGCGCCTTTCTTTCTCTCTCTTTGTTTTTATGCTTTGATCCAATGAAGGAATTGAGGATTGATTAAGATGATCTTGCTAGGCCCATTACCAATTGCCGGGTTTCTGAGGGGGGGACTACATTGGAGGGGCTGTTCTCTTACGCTTCCTCTCAAAAAATATATCCCGGCGTCAAAAAAACCCAGGCCCGTGAGTACCAGGCCCTGCCATGTTTGGTCAGGAAAAACGTTGAGCAACCGGCTCTCAGAAAAAAGCATCCACCTTAAAGTGGATGAAAAACTCGAATGGTGTCTGGTTCCAGTCTTCCCCAAAAATATCTGAGTTCGCAAGCAAAACTCTCAACCTCTGGGTAGGAGCCGGGTTCGGGCCAGAAAAAAAAAACAAAACCCCACATGACTCCATCTGATGGGCTTCGAAAAAAACTTCCCCACGGACGCCCAGCGGGGGAGTTCGGCCGACGCAACCCACTCGACTTCGCCCACCGGCTTTTTGGGCTGGGTATTCCCTCCGCCCTTATTTAGTCGGTGATGACAGTTCACCACAAAAGTACCGGGCACAGGACCAGACTAGCATAAGAGATCCACACATAGAGAGTGGCCTTCCCAAAGGCCCTCGCTGGTCCGGCAACTTAGGCCCCCTCGGAGAACTGGTTACCGTCCCCGTGATGGCCCTTACTCACACAAAGGGAAGGAAAGGACCCTTCTTACTCCTGGCGGCTCCGCGCGAAGGCCGAGTCCACTGTCGTCCAGTTGAAGGCTTTCGGCTCTGATTAAAAAGTGGGTGTTCGTTTATATACGTATGTTGGCGTCAGAACAATAAAACATCACTGTCCAGCCACCGCGTAGTTAAACCACGGCAGCAGCGCAGTAGTGTCTTCTCAAGTGGTTTTGCCTCGTGGTGGTCCCAAGAAATCAGGCTGTGGGCGGAAGGGCGGAGGGGGGTGGGGGGGGGGGGGGAGGGGGGGAGGAGGGGGGGGGGGCGGGCTGAGGGGGGGAAAGTAGGTACTGGCACCCCCCACTGGGGGAGGGGGGGTCGGTTGGGTGGTGGGGGGGGGGCGGGCTTGGGGGGTGGGGGTTAGAAGAAAAAATGAAGCAAGCGGACAAAACAAGGAAGAAAAAAATAAAAAATAAGATAGCAAAAAAGGAAAAATGAAAAAGGAGAAAAAACATTACGGTTAATAAACAACTTAAACAAAACGTTGCTTACCTACAACATAACACCAAAGACAAAAAACAAAGAAAATCGAATTGTCAGTAAATGAAACATTTGGAATAAAACAAGCTGGAAATTAAATTTACAAAAGCACAAGACATTCAAAGGATAAATGAAAAACAACCACAAAAAAAACAAAAAACAAAAAAAACAAAATGGGATGAAAGCAAAAAACCCAATAAAACATGTGCAATGTCCATCTTTCTGTCCTTCATCCCCCCCCCCCCCCCCCCCCCCTCCCCCCTTAAAACAAAAAACCGTCCTGGCCCTCCCCCCCCCCCCCCCTCTTCACCCGCACCCCTCCCCTTCTTCCTCCTTATAACCCCTCTCCCCTCTCTTCCACTCTCTCCCCCCCCCCCCTCCTCTTCTTTCTCTCCCCCTCCTCTCCTCCCCCTCTCCACCCCCCCCCCCCCACCCACCCCACCCCCCCCCCCCCCCCCCCCCTTACTAAAAAAAAAAAACCGGTTCCTGCCCCCTCACCCCCCCCCCCCCCTCCCACTTAAAAACCGTCCTTGCCCCTCAACCCCCCCCCCCCCTCTTAAAAAACCGTCCTGCCCTCCTCACCCCCTTGACGCTGTTGCCCCCCCCCCCCCCCTCCCGGGAGACCGAAGCACGTAAATTTACACTTAAAAAAAAAAAAAAAAAAAATCTAGACAATATTTCGAACCTCACTCTGAACCGTCAAAACTCGTGAAAGCAAACACAGAAGACCCAAGATTCTCAAATCTCCGCCTTTTCGCAAAAAAAGTCGAGGGACAGTCAGACAGAAACACATTCTTCATCTCCCTCCTGAAAACAACGTCTGACCAGCCACCCTCTGCAGAAGAAATTTTCTCCCATTTCCTCCTCCTGAACAATAGTCGGGAAAAGACCTGCAGAAGAAGAATTCTCCTCCTCCTCTTATGAAACCCAAGTGTCGATAAAGAACTCTTTGGCAGAAAGAAATTTATCCTCCTCATCCTGAAACAAGTTCGAAACCCAAGACCAGCCAGCCCAGAAACAATTCTCCGCCTTCTCCTGAAAAAGGCGCAACAAGGACCCCTGCGAGACATTCTCATCCTCCCCCCCCTCCCTGAAAAAACAAAGTTCGAAGGACCCGGAAGAAATTCTTCCTCTCCTCCTGAAACAAGTCGAAGAAACCCCTGGGAAGAATCTACTCCTTGACTCCCCTGACCAAGCGAAGACCTCTTGCCCAGAAGAATAAGCACTTTGTCTCCCTCCCCATTTCATGATACATAAACAAGTCGAAGGACCCTTTGCGTGAGGAAGGAATATCCTCCTCATCTTGAACAAAGTCGAAAGAAAGACCTGCAGATCGAAGACCCTTGCAGAACAGAAGGGAAAATCGACTCCTCCCCTCCTGTAATGAACAAGTCCCGAACCAGGGGACCCCAGCAGCAGAAACAATTATTACCTCCTCCTCCCTTGAAACAAGTCGCAAGAACCATGCAGAAGAAATTCTCCTCCTTCCTCCCCTGACAAAAGTCGAATGGGGACCTGCAAGAAGGGAATTCGCCTCTTACTCCTGAACAAGTCGAAGAAACCTGCAGACAATTCTCATTCCTTCCGCCTGAACAAAAGTCGAGATCCTGACTTTATGGAAGCTGTTTGGAAAAAAAAAAAAAAATTAAAAAAAAAAACCTGCCACGAGGGACTGGCGTGACTTGCTGAATATGTGAACAGGGCGAGGGCCCGCCGGAGAAGAAGGGGGTTTTTGGGGCCGTGCAGGGTGGGAGCAAGAAAAGTGGGATTGCATGATGAAACTGTTTCCCCCTTAAAAGCCGTTATTGCATTGGAAAAAAAACTGTTTCCCCTTTTAAAGTTTTTCTTTTTTTTTTTTTTTGTGACACTTCAGGAGAAGAAACATGTCACGGTTTAGATCACCCACCAGCGCAGTTATGGGGACCTAGAAATTTAAAAATAACAAAATAAGTCAACACACCACACACCAACACAACACACACACACCCACAACCCCAACACACACCACCACAAACACACGCGGACCACACACTCAGCAACACACACAGGACCAAACACACAACATCCACACACCACACCCACACACCCACACACCACACACAACACAACAACACACCACACACAACCACCACCACACCCACAAAAAACCGTGAAGCAACAAACTATGTTAATGTTAAAAGAAAAATAAAAATTCTATGAAAACGCGGGCTGGTCCAACAGCACCAACCTGTTAAAATCAAAAAAAAATAAAACAAAAGAAAAAAAAACAACATAAAAACCAAATCGAACACACCTTAATCAAAGCTGCAATATTATTTTTCCCGCCCCGTTTTCTGGAAGGGGCCACCACAACGAAAAAAAAAAAGAACTTAAACAAACTTGTTTCAACTTAAACAAAAAAAAAAAAAAAAAAAAAAAATCCGTGAAATACAATAATTACGAAACTGTTAAAAAGCCTTTTCCAACTGAAACTCACACAGATGAGAATTTATCTTTCAATCAAAATTAAAACACACACAAAACACCCACAACACACACAAACCCAACAAACAAAACAACAACAACAACAACCAAAGAAAATTTTCCCCACGCTTAATTTCCAAGTTAGCAAGAAAGGAAAAATATGCTTGCGAACGACTGATACTGACTCAAAAACAAGCACAACTTCGAAGGGCATGGCGTGGAAGCGCTTTTTTTTTTTTTGACTCCGCCCAAGGTCTAGCCAGGGAACTCTTCCTCCGGCTCATTGGTCGCCTCACCGGGAGGTGGTATAGTAAGGTCCGGTAGTAAATAGTAAAAATACGGATAGAAAAAAAAGTTAAAACTTCCCTTTTTTTGCTTTTTTCATTTTTTTAATAACCCTGTACCCATTCCTTGTACTGGGGGATATAAGAAGCAAAATGAATGTCTTTAACGGTATATCACTAGGAAAAGTTTGGACTGTTCATAAAAAAAAATATGGCTACCTCTCAGGTTACCGTATTAAGAGTGAAAGGAATAATTTAACTGTATGGCAAAGAAGTTTTAGGTATTATTTGTTGGACTTTCTTCTTTTGCGTTAAAAAAACAATGTACCTTTCCTTACGGAAAAAAAAAAAAAAAAAAAAAACAAATCTTAACTTCATAAAACGGGCCTCTTTAAAAAATCAATAAAAACACCCATGTTTCCACGTGCTACTAACTTTTACCCCTGCTCCCCAATTACAGAAAAAGTTCAGGGAACAACAAATCATTGACTGAATAACAACATTCCTCTTGAATCCGCTTTAGTGATCCCAAAATCTGGATTAACAAATGGAATGAGTTTGTATGCAAACCCACAGTACCCTTTGCATAATTCTGTTCACGTTTTTGGCCACAAATAGTTTAAGTAGGATTTTTGGCCCTGGTTTTGTTGCCACCCGGCACCAACACCCAAAAAAACAAACCCAGACGCCTAACAGGACGCCAGCCTTTTGGTGGGGGAGAAAGAATCTTCCCCCAATTCCCGATAAACCCAAAACCACCGAAACGTCGCTATTGACGTTCCCTGTGGCCACCCCCTGGTTAACTACCCCGCCTTCCCAACTACACAAACCACACAGCAGGGACGAGAAAACCGACTCCACAGGGAAACCCCCAAAACTGCCCTTAGTTAAAAAAAAAAAAAAAAACAAACACAAAAAAAAAAAAACCCCACAAATTAAAAAAAAAGTTTTGAAGAATTCTCATTGTCTCGACGACCTGGGGTCCTGCAGACAAGGTATCACGGCACATTAACCAAGTTGAAAAACGACCGATGATGGGACAACGACTTAAAACCACCCAGAGTTTGCGGAAAATGATTCAGCGTTATTTCACTTGGGATTGCACCCCGATCTCAGAACCCGTGTTTTGTTTATTAAAACAAAAGTCAATATTTCACACTGAGGTAAGTTTAAGACATCCAAGCCACAGAAAGTTTTTAGGGGTCCTTTTCTTAAAAAAAAAATTTTAATTTTTTTCCCAAGACGGTTGTTAATGCATTTCACACGTTTTCAGAAAGTGGGGACAATGTGAAAAAACGAAGGGGAAGAAAGAAAAACCATTGTTCAAAACAAACTGGGCCGTAAATAGAAAAAACATTATTACCAACAGTACGGAACGCGCGCGCGCGCGCCACACACACACACGCACACACACACACACTCTCTCTCTCTCTCTCCACAATTCGCGAGGCACGCGCGGCGCGCTTCGTGTGTTCTTATATGCTGCGGGTGTCGTCGGAACTTGAATAAAAAGAGGACCAAAAAAAACATTCCTGTCACAACGACCAGATTCGGTGTGCAGCCGTAGCCTTATCAAACTTTCTCTCTCTCTGTAATCTGTTGGAAAAACCAAAAAAAAACGTAAAAAAGGGAAAAATGAGAAAAGGGGACATTTTTGGTGGGTATCATTTTTGTGCTAAAGTGTATGTAAAAGGACAAGTTAGGTCTTGTTAAACGATTACTTTTCTCGGTCAAGAGATCTTCTTTCTGAGGAACAGTTATTTTCAGGAATTAAAAGTTGCAGGATAATAGGGCGTATCCGTTTTGTCACGGGTTTAATACATTCATAACAAGTCAGTAAACCCGCAGATAGGGGCTTTGCAAAAGTGCGTGCGTGCGTTGTCCGTGCGTGCGTTGGTGGTGTGTGTGGTGTGTGTGTTGTGTGTTGTGTGCGCGCTTGTATTGTGGTGCGTGTGTTGCGTGTTTGCGTGGGTTGTGTGCCCGCGGTGTTGTGGCGCCCTCGTGTGTGCGGCGCAACGCGCACCGTGGAGTGTCTTGTTGTGGGTGTGTGGGTGTGTCTGTGTGTGTGTGTGTGTTTTGTGTTGAGATATCATGGCGCCGCTCGGTTTCCACCCGTCCACAGTTCATTTTTCCATCTGTCGCAGGTGGACATACGTTCTCTTTAGAAAATGAGGAGCAAAAAAGTTACTCTTCTTCTTTGAATTAAAACTAGAAGTTCCCCCACGGTGCCGTGTCTCGGACCATAGCTCCACTGGGAACAAAGGTTTCCTCAAAAATGGGATTCATTTAAAAGAGAGAGAGAGAGAGAGAGAGGAGGAGAGGTGAGGATGGGAATGGATGCCCCACCAACTGAACCACCCTTACGAGAGGGCGGAGAGAGAACCAGGGGAGAGGAGAGGCGAGAGGCCTCCGTCACGAGCGAGTCCGTCTGAAATTGTTTAGCAGAACCCCCCCCCCCCCCACCCCGCCCCCCTCCACCTGTTAACCCATTCTTCACCAGCCGTTGAGAAATTATGCAATTTTCCCGGTCGCGCTCTTCAAAGACCTGAGATAGTATCATTGATGAAGTTATTTTCGCGCAATACAGGAAACACGCTCGTGTCTGAAAAAAAAAGAGAAGTCTGCACTTCCTTATTCTAGTTTTCTCTCAAATTCTTCTGTCATGATGAAGGGGCAACATTCTAGTGTATACATGGAATTCATTATTGGCTGGTTCATCGTTGTTACTGTAGCTTGGGTGTGTACTGGACTTGGAAGAGAAGGGAAAGAACTCCCCCATGCAGTCGAAGGAAACCCCAATCAGTTTAGCAGCAAGGATATATGTTGTGTGGGAGAAAAAGGAGAAAAAACAAAACAAAAACAAAACAAACAACCAAACAAAAACAAAACAAAAAACAAAAACAAACAAACAACCCCCCCCCCAAAAAAAAAAAAAAAAAAAAAAAAAAACCAGGTCTAGCAGTCATTGTGGCTCACTTAAAAAGCAGTTCCCCACACTTAGTATATTAATTCAACCGAAAAACACGCACAAACGGCAACACGGGCGGGGAAACGGAGGGGGGTGGGGTGGGGGTGGGGGGATAGTGATGATACTGAGGGAGGGGACTGAGGATGGGGAAGAGTGGTGGTGGGGGTGGGGTGGGGGGTGGGGGGGGGGGGGGGGGGGGGGGGAAGAACGGAAGGAGATGCAACCAGACATTTTTTTTTCCCCCTAGGGCAAAATGCTCAGGCAACCGGGGGGAGCAAGAGGACTTTATCACCAGACGAAGTCTGGTTCCTTTGAACATATCAAGGTCTTGGCGGTTTGTAAATTGAGAAATTAGTTACTTAATTAATTGAATCAAAACATCAATAATGAATCAAAGCATCCAGCAATCAACCAACCAAAATGAATTGACTCATCATTGATTGATTGGATGGAGTGATTGATGGATTGATTTAGGGATGGATTGGAATTAGTGATGGATTATCATTTAGTGATGGATTGATTCAGGGGATGAATTGGACTTGACGGTGTTGGATTGATTTAGGGATGGATTGATTTAGGATAGATTGTTTTAGTGATGGATTGATTTAGTGATGGATGGGATTTAAGGATTGGATTGACGGATTTATTGACTTAGTGATGGAGATTGATTTAGTAATGGACTGATTTGCGCCCGGATTGCCGTTAGTGACGGGATTGATTTACGTTCATTGCTTGCTTTAGGGATGGATGTAAAATAGTGATGGATTGCCCTTGATTGCAGATTGATTAGGATAGATTTCTTAAACTTCATAGTGCATGGATTGACTTACTTGAGATCGGGCTTGTTGATTGTCATGCTTAGTAAATTGATTGATTTAGGGACACATGAATTTGAATTTAATGATTGCATTTAGTGTTGATATGATTGATTTAGTTGATAGGATGAATTTAGTGATGGATTGATTTGTGATGAGCTGGATTAATTGAGGGAACCTGATTTAGGCTTGGATGGACTTATGTGACCGGATCTGATTTATGATTGATGATTAGGGATTTGGATGGGTGACTCTAGTGATGGGACAGATTCTTAGTATGGATTTCTGAATGGATTGGATAAAATGTCATGGAACTCTGTAATGATTGCGGCTCCAACTGGCGAGTAATGTTTGAGAAAGGATTACCAGGTGATACGGATTGTAACAGATGGGTGAGGGATGTGATCCAGGGGGAATGAACTGTCGGGATATGTTGGGAACAGTGGGGGGGGGGGGGGGGGGGGGGGGATGGGGGGGAGGGGAGAGAGAGAGAGCGAGAGGCGAGGAGAGGACGAGAGGACGGCAGGGAGGGAGGAGGAGCGGAGCGGGCGAGCGAGACCCACCCGGGAACGGGACGAGAGGAAAACAGAAAGGGAGAAAAATAAGGAAGAAAGTCAAGAGGGGTAAAGGAAGGGGGGGAAGTAAAGAAAAGGGCGGGAGAATGGTACTGGGGCGACGAGAGGGTGGTGGAACAGGACGTGGTGGAGGGGGGGGGGGGAGGAGAGGGGGAGGAACGGGGGGGGGCGAAGTTGAAGAGTGCCAGGACCGAGGGACGTCACGCGAGGACTACGGGGGTCGAGAGATGAGAGAGAGAGCGAGAGAGAGAGATAGAGAGGCGAGCAGACGGAAGAAGTGCGATATAAAAGCTGGTTACTTGCTTGATCCAGTACAGTTGATTACGTGTGTGTACGAGTGAGAATGTGCCCGTCCGTGCGCTTGTGTTTGTGTGCCCGCACGGTCGTGCTTCAGTATTGCGGTGGTGTTTGGGCAGAGTGGGCGCGGTCACCAGGATGCCCTGTGCGGGCGTGGGTGTCGTTTGTTGCGCAATAGTGGCTTGTGGATCATGTGTGTGTGTGGATGTGGGTTGTACGTGCGTGTGTGATGTGCCATTCAGAGGGAGCGCTTGCGATTCGCTGCTGCTGCGTGTCAGATCACGGAACAGTATCATAGCTCGGTTGCGAGGATATCAGGGCGAGGAAGAAAAATTAACTCACTCTCACCCACCTCCCTCCGCCTCCCTGTCTATTACCCCCCCTTCCCACCCCCCCCCTCACCTCACCGTCCACTTACTTAGCAACAAGGAAAACAGTATCAGTTGGACCAGATACAACACTCCTCTCTGACCAGAAGAAAAAAAAAAAAACAAAAAAAAACAGAACAACCCAACAGAATCAACCCCCCACAACAACAACGACAAACAACTGGCAACAACTCGCTTATCTATTCACACATCGCATATTCCGCGACCAAAATATGCACATTAATAAAAAAAAAATCTCTCGCAAGAATAGGAAAGAGTGGGGGGTTGGTGAGTTGGGCGTCGTTGTGGGGAGGGGAGGGGGGGGGGGGGGGGGGGGGGGGGTGCGGGGAGTGGTACCGGACAGTGCGGGGAGGAAAGAGGGGAGACGGTGGGGTGTCTGTGTGGGTGGGTGAAGGCGGAGATTTCGGATGTCTCTCCCCACTGTGAACAAAAAAAAAAAAAAAAGCAAAAACAAAAAACAAAAACCATAGGCCACGATTTATGCTCCACTTGGGTCTCTTTGGGTCTCTGTGACTGTTGTATTTTACCTTGGGGTCTGTTTCTTTAAAAAAAAAAAAAAAAAACTGTGTGTGTAAACTTTGTGGTGTGTAGGTTTGTGTGTGTTTGTGTGTGTGTGTGTGGTGTCGTGATGTGTTTGTGCTGTGGTGTGTGTTGTGTGTGTGTGTGTGTGTGTGTGTGTGGTGTGATGTGGTGTAGTTGTGTGTGTGTGTGTATGTGTGTGTGGTGAGGTGTGTGTGTGTGTGTGGTGTGGTGATCGGTTGGAATTGTGTGTGTGTGTGTCGGGTGTGGAATGTGTGTGTGTGGTGTGTGTGTGTGTGTGTGTGGTGTGTGTGGGTGTTGTGTGTGTTCGTGTGTGTGAGCTGTGTTGTCAGTTTTTTTTTTTGTGTGTGTGTTGGTGTTGTGTGAGGGTGTGTGTGTGTGTTGTATTTGTTGTGTGTGTGTGAGTGTTTTGTAGTGTGGTGTGCGTGTGGTGGTGTGTGTGCCTTGTGTGTGATGGTGTTTGTGTGTGGTGTGTATGTGTGTTGTGTGTGTGTGTGTCGTGTGTGTTGTGTGTGTGTGTGTGCGCAGGGTGTGTGTGTGGGTGTGGGATGTGTTTTGTGGTGTTTGTTGTGTTGTGTGTTGAGTGTGTGTGTGTGTGTAGTGTGTGTGTTGTGGTGTGTGTGTGTGTGTGTGATGTCGCGCTGTGTGTGTGTCGTGTTTGGTGCTAAGAACTCTTGTCCTCCTGTGCTCATAGTATGATCTGTCAGTTTTAAACCTTAAACTTGAGATTGGTGTTGCAACTGTGGAAGGACCTAACATTCACAACAACCACCCACAGCACCGCAGCAGAGCCACCGAACTCCACAACTTTCACTCAATACAACTTTTTCAAAAAAAAACTAAAAAAAAAAAAAAAAAAAAGTACAAACTGTCGATATTTAGAATTGACACAAGGCAAAAAAAAAAAAAAAAAAAAAAAAAAAAAAAAAAAATTGGCGGGTTGCTTGGACAAAAAAATATAGTAAAAAAAAAAAGTTTTTTTTAAACGTTTGATGTTTTTTTTTTTAAAGGTAATCCGCTATAGCTTTGCAACCATATTAAACAAATACAAGAGGGTGTTAGCTCGACAGTTTGAATGAACCAAAACCGAACAAGAAACCAGCAAACCCAAACCAAAAGCAAAAGAAATAGAAATAGATAAAGCACTCTAAATTGTCAAACAGTATCTGTCATCGAAGTGTAACTTCCAATCCAGGAAAAAGGAAATGTGGAGATGCTTGGCCAATGGCTATTCTGTGATCTTCTAGGAAAAAAAGTAAAACTTTTAAAAAAAAAAAAAAAAAAAAAAAGGAAAAAAACAAGGTTCAAGAAAAAAAAAAAAAGTCAAAGAGAAACGACCAAAGATATGGAATTCAAGGATCTTTGAGTCCAAACCACAAAAATAAAATGGAGTCGCTTCTATTGTTGGCTGAAGTCAATATTTTTAATTGCTATGGATTCACGTATACAACCATTATGCATTGTATTGGTAATGTGCAATTCGCATGTGTGGTTTGTCATTGCATTTGATATGCAATTTTGGCATTTGCATTGCATTGTTTGTGTATCGCAACTAGGTTTTGCGTTTTGCGCATTGCATTTTTTGTTGGTTTTTTTTTTGTGTATGGTTTTGACATTTGCATTGCATGGGGTTTTGCAATCGCATTGTACTGGTTTGGAATGTATCGACCATGGTATGGGATTTTGCATTGCATTTGTTATGGTTTTGCATGCTATTGCATTGTCTGGTTTTGTGCATTTGATTTGATGGTTTTGCTGCGTTGGGGCTTTAGTGTTGTATGGTTTTGCATTGCCTACGTTCTGTTTGGCATGCATTGTTATCGTTTTAGCATATGCATCTGTATGGGTTTTGCATTGCACAGTGCGTTGGGTTTGCACTCGCATCATGTATGCACTTTGCGCACCGCACTGTATGGGTTTGTTGCCCTGCATTGTATTGTTTTTGTGCATTGCATATGCATTGGCTTTTTTGCATTGGGGATAGTATGGTTTGTGGGGCTCATGCGCATTGTATGGTTTATTGCGACCCGATGCTGTTCTGCACAGTAAATGTGGTTCGCCATCGCAAATTGATGTATGGTTTTGCATTCTGCACTGTATGGTTTTTGCATCGCCATTGTATGGTTTTGCATCGCAATTGTATGTGGTACCTACACATTGCACTGTGTGGTTTTGCATCCACATGTATGCATGCCACGCATGAGTAATGGTTTGGCAATCGTACTTGGCTGGGTTTTTTGAACTCCATTGTATGGTTATATTGGGCGCTGGCATTGTAATACATATTTTGCATTCCCAGCCATTGCATGGATTTTACATTACACTGTATGGTTGTGGCATTAGCACACAGTATTGGTCTGGCAATGCATTGTATTGGCTTGATGAATGGTGTTGTCGTTTGCTGTGTTTGTGATTGGGTCTGTTAGCTCTGTATTCTTGAGGCATAGTTTTTTATACTCGCATGTTAACAGATCGTGTATGATTTGTACTCATCTGTAAGGTATTGTGCTGTGTGTGCAATGTGTTGGTTTTAGTTGTAGTGGCATGAGCGTTTGTGCAGTAGAGCAGTGTACTGTAGTAGAGTGAACTGCTGTGGCGTGTTGTTCTTCTGCATTGTTATCGTACTGTAACGTGTATGTATGGTGGTGTTGTGTAGGCAAAGTGTGCTGTACTTGTAGTTTTTAAGCGTGCCGCTAGTAGTGTGTTGTGTTGTACTGCATTTGTTCTGTGTATGAAGAGTGCAGTGTTTTCTGTGGTCTGTGCTGTAGTGTATTGTGGTGGTGTGTTGTAAAGTGTAAAGTTTTAGTTTTAAGTGTGCCTGTAGTGTATTGGGTGTATTGGTTTGCATTTTTTCGTCAGTGTAGTGTACTGTGCTCTTCCTGTATTGTATGTGTGGTGTGTATTTGTAAAGTGTACTTAGTTTCTAAGTTTAAAGTGTGCTGGTAGTGTATTTGGCACACACCAGTGGTGGCGTAGTGTTGTAACAGTGTATTTAGTTTTTAATTTAAGTGTGCTGGTAGTGTATTACAGTATGGTGGCGTGGTGTTGCGTGTAAAGTGTACTTACGTTTTTAAGTGGCTGTAGTGTTTGTATGGTGGCGTAGTGTTGTAAAGTGTATTTAGTTTTAAGTGTGGGCTGTAGTGTATTAAGTTATGGGTGGCGTGGTGTTGTGAAAGTGTATTTAGTTTTAAGTGTTGCTGTAGTGTATTGCATGGTGGCGAGGTGTTGTACAAGTGTATTTTAGTTTTAAGTGTGCTGTAGTGTATTGTCATGGTGGTGTGGTGTTTGTAAAGTGTATTTTTAGTTTTCAAGTGTGCTGTAGTGTATTGGTGTGTTATATATATATTTTTTTTTGTATAGCAGAGTGTTGTATACTGTGCTCTCTGTATTGTATTGTGGTGTGGGTGTTGAAGTTGTAGTTTAGTTTTAAGTGTGCTGTAGTGTATGGGTGGTGTGTTATATTTTTTTTATAGTAGAGTTGGTGTATACTGTGTTGTCTCTGTCTGTGTTGTATTGTATGTTGTGGTGTGGTGTTGTGAAGTGTAGTTTTAGTTTAAGTGTGCTGTAGTGGTATTGGTGTTTTGTATTGCATTTTTTTTGTACTAGAGTGTAGTGTACTGTGGTGTGCTGTACTGTATACTGTATCGTGGTATGGTGTTGTAAAGTGTAGTTTAGTTTTCAGTGTGCTGTATTCGTGTATTGCATTGCATTTGTTTTTTGTACTAGAGTGTAGCGTACTCTGTGGTGTGCTGTACTGTATCGTGGTGTGGTGTTTGTAAAGTGTTAGTTTAGTTTCCCAGTGTGCTCTAGTAGTGTAGTGGTGTATTGTTTTGCATTTGTTTTTGTAGTGTAGTGTACTGTGCTCTGCTATATTATATGGTACGGTGTGGTGTGGTGTAGTAACGTGTAGGTGTACTGTGCTCTATTGTATTGTATGTGTTGTAAAGGGTAGTTTAGTTTCAAGTGTGCTGTAGTGTATTGGGTGTATTGTATTGCATTTGTTTTGTAGTAGAGTGTAGTGTATTGAGCTCTGCTGTTTTGTACTGTGATGTGGTGTGTACAGTGTAGTTTAGTTTTGAGTGTGCTGTATTGTATTGTATTGTATTGTATTTTTTTGGGGTACCAGAATGTAGTGTACTGCGCTCTGCTATTTTGTATTGTATTGTGGTATGGTGTTGTACAAGTGTAGTTTTAGTTTTAAGTGTGCTGTATTGTATTGTATCGTATTGTATTATATTGTTATGGTATTGCATTTTTGTAAGCAGCAGAGTGTAGTGTAACTGTGCGTTGCTGCTTTGTATTGTACTGTGGCGTGGCGCGGAGCAAGTATTTTCTATTGCACTGTATTCAAGGTTGCATAGTATTGCATCGCCCTGCATTGTATAACTACACCTATCACCATGGATTCCCTCCGTGTAGAATTCAGAATGCTCTCCCCTGTAGAGCGTGTCACCACAGTATAGCGCCACCATTCAAACAACAAAAAAATATATCTACCAGTTTATATTTTCTGATGATCATCACAGAGGGGTGCCCTGAAGAATTCGACAGGGACCGTTTCCCTTGTCGCCACCGGCTCTTCAACGTGCGCTAACCTACTAAGCACACAAGACCAGGGTCTATTAATAATCTCAGACGATAAGACTTGGTGCTCAGATCACTACGCTAAGTCTGGTGGAAAGGGGAAGAGAGAGAGAGAGAGAGAGAGAGAGGAGAGAGAGGAGAGAGGGAGAGACAGAGGATGGAGAGGAGAGAGGGACAGAGACAGAGACAGAGACAGAGAGTCCTGTCAGAGAACGGAACCCACAGACCCCCGACATTCCTGATGAGTGTGTTTGGACCACTGGGGAAACCGTTCAACCGATTAAAAAAAAAAAATTCTTCATTTTTTTTTCCCCTGTGCTTCATTTTTTTTTTTTTTCTTGTTCTTGCTGTGTGATCTTCCCTGCCCTCCTCCTCCCCCCCCCCCCCCCCCCTCTGGGGCCCCAACCCCCTCTCAGTGGCATTATATTTCTGCAGTGCTCTTTCCGGCTCCCAGAACACAGCCACACACAGGCTGGTTTTGTCACCAGTCCCTGAACCGGCAGTTCACAAGGAGCTGTGAAGTAACCTATCAGAGAGGACGCTGCACCGCGCCGCTGAGTCACTTTTGGCCTGACCAACACGATAAAAAAAAGAAGTTCCATTGGCGGTCGTCTACAATCACAATAGTGAACAGATTCATGAAATGTTCCCCCATTTTCCAGCCATGTATATCAGGAGAAACAAAAACTCTAAAAAAAAAAAAAAAAAAAAAAAAAGAAAAAAAAAAAAAAACCAAAAAAAAAAACCCGTTAAAACGACAACAACAACAAAACAAAAGAAAGAAACAAAAGACAAAGAAAAGAAAAGCAGCAACAAATGAGGGCGAGTTCAATGTTTTGGTGCCAGCATAGGAACAGCATGCTCACTTTTCCTTTCGGGTCGCAGTTTAGAAACAATAGTTTGAAGTACATTTTTTTTGTTTTTAAAAAGGGCGTGCAAAAAGCATCTAGATACAATCCTGTGTCGCCTGTTTCGCATATGTACCTACCCTCACCGCCGCAACTCGAATCCTAAACGCCCTCCCATCCTCTCTCTCCCCTCTCCCCCCCCCCCCTTCCCTTCCACCCCCCCCCCCCCCCACCCCCACCCCCTTCAAACATTTCTATCACATCATCACATTTGGTGGTAGGTCATTCCTTAAAAGGAAACAGGTCGATCATTTCCAGCAATGGGGTCACATTTAATAATACGCCCCCCGCCCCTTAAAA
>JADBJO010026532.1:17500-22412 GCA_016801955.1 Conus betulinus | reverse complement strand
GTACCATGATAGGATTTTTTTTCTTTCTTCTCCCTCCTCGATAATCTGCCCCCCCCTTCGTTCGTTTTTTTATCATACTCTGTATGTGTTTTTTTGTTCATTTCTCCATGCTGCTTCTTCTCTTCTATCCTTTGTTTCTGCGCCTTCTCTCGCTATTCTTCTTTACACCTACGACCACCACTCCCCTTCGCACCCCTCCCACCGACGTCCGGCTCTCGGGTCTCCTCTGTTGTCTGTCGCTCTGTGTGCATCAGCGCCTCTCGTCTTCCCTTCTCTCTCTCTCTTCCCTTTCCTCTGCTTTTCCGCGCATTTTGTTTGTTCTGCCTCTACAATCACCCCCACACAGCTTGGGAGAATCTCAATGTATCGACAGCCCTTTTACTGAGTGTCTTTTTTTTTTATAGTCCTACCCCAGCGAACCGGACCTCCCCTGTCTCACGGCGCACTGCAACACACAACGAGTTCCCAGTCAGCCCGATGGGGGATTGATGCCATTAGTAACTACAGATACAGACTAAGCTGTGGGTGCGAGTTGTGTTTTGACTGAAAAATCCCTTTTTAAGTTCTCGATTGTTATCTCCGTGCTTTAGGACATGCTTCAATCTAAAAGGTCTTCAGCAGTCTAATACACGGAGAAAATTACCGCTCCAGCTAGATAGATTATAACGCCAGGTCAATGTGATGCTTTGACACTGTCTTTTTCCTCATCCAGCGTTGGTGGCTTACCATTGAACATTTTCTTTGGCGCAGTAGGCCACAGAGAGCCCTGGATGTCAGGTGGTGCTTCGCGAAGAGGGCTGAAATATGCTGCTCCAAATAGTTCCCCTATAGAATTGGAAAGGGTGTCTGAAAAAGCCATTTTTCTGCCTTCTGCTTCTTGTGAAATCTGTTTTTGCTGAGCTCACTGTGCTTTTTAGATCTTTCTGGGATTCTCTAGCTCTTTCTTCTCAAATTCTAAGATACCACTTATCTGCTTCTTGAGATTTCTCTTCCTTTTCCCGGATGTCATCCATTTCACACTGGCGTCAGGATTTTTTTTTTGGTAGTTGTCAACTTTGGCTATTTATTCCATAGGTGTCCCACGGGTCGTGTATACAGTGTCTCCAAAATCTGGCTAGTTTTTGTTCTGTTACCAGTCAGGGCATCCAGTTTGTGGATCTTTTTTTTTCATCTGTTAACTCCTATTCCTCTTTTGCATTTGCGGGTATAGCAAGATGAGTTTCTGGCGTTTGGCATCGGGAGGCTGTACAATCCTCTTGTCTGGATAATCAGCGCGGATGTCCCTAGCGCGGGAGTTTGAATCCTGGACTTTGTTTTCCGACGTTCTATCTGCTTACCCGAAGCGCTGCTGTTCATTCGTCAGACTCTTTGTTGCCCACATTTTCGTCTTGTGGACAATCATGGTGGAGAATTTTCTTTCTCAAAACATATGGGAATTTGGCTTGTTCTGTACTCGTTTGTCTGTTGTAGATTTCCCGTAGTAATCGGGCCAGTGCCGACGGATTCATCACCCTCTCCCCCCCCCCCCCCCACACACCCACCAACCCACCCCCTCCTCCCCTTCTACCCGCTTTCGGTGAATTCCGAGGTTGTATTTTTTGTTTGGGATCGAGAGATATATTAGAAAAAAGGCAACGTAGGGAGCCAGCACACAGAGCGAGTAAGTTTGGGCCTTGCCCGCCGTCATCTGGTCTTTCCTTAACGAATTTCTGAAGTCAGAAGCTTAGCCATGTTACAGGGACAGCTTGACAGTGGTTCGTCGGAGGAAAACCGTCGTCTGCTTTCAAAGTTTAATTGACACTGTCGTGATTCGAATCTGCATCACCAGGATGTCTTCAGAACAAGCTGCTTTCATCACGGTGTTTTTCACTAGCAGATATCGGACGCCTGTTCCATGGTTCGGAAGTTCACTTACGTACTTTCTCGACCAGATCGAGTTGGAACTCTTTTCAGATGCTCAACCGTTGTCTGTAGAGCTCTGGTCCTCTTTTTACCAGAATTCGAAAGCCTTGTAAATCTTCTTGCCCCTATCTCCTTGGTGGGGATTCTAGCTCTGCAGTAAGCTCCCATCAAGCCGCTGGTTAAATCAGCATACTTCTCAGTCTGTTAAAGGTGAGCTTCCTCCATTGGTCATTCTGTTTGCACCGTGAATTCAATCAGGGTCCTTTGCTTTGAAGGACCTCAGTGGTTTACTATATCATTCTGGTCTCATGCCATTAATCCTGATAATGCCTGGGTGGTTCTCCCATTCTGGAAGGCCAGCTGTGCATTTCCAGTTATCCACTCTATCGTGTGTCATTAGGCTGATTACACGAATTACAGCAACTCTCTCTCTCTCTCTCCTCTCTCTCTCTCTCTCTCTCTCTCTCTCTCTCTCTCTCTCTCTCTCCTCTCTCTCTCTCTCTCTCCTCTTTGTATCCAATTTAAACAATATAGTTTTCAGTAAATATTTTGACTTTTATTCATATCGTTAAACTGTTTAGATTGTGGACCTCTATCTTGAAAATTTACGTCATAAGTTAGATTGGCATGTCGGAATGCTATCAACACATTTAAATGCATTTTTTTGTCTAACGTCGTTGTTGAATTAGTTGCACTGAAAGTCATTTTTAATTTCTTTGATTTAATTAATTATTATGATTATTTTGTTTTTTTTTTTTTTTATATTAAAAATTACAAGCTCATTTCTTTCAGACTTTTTGTGAATGTTTTAGATTACAGTTGGTGTTAAGACTTTCGAGAGAACGTTTAATGCCAGTTAATATTCTAGACTTTTTTCATCTCCTCACTTACCTGCAATTCTATCATTTCTACTGAAGTGTGATTACAGCCGATGTCTTTTTTATAGTGTGTAGATGTCACTGAATATACTTAATATATTGTGTTGCATTCCGATGTCATATATTGTCGGGTATTTTTCTTTTACTATTATAGATACGTCCGACTGTATGTCCCATTCTTTCTTACAAGAAACATTTTCAGTCAAAGAGAGGGGCAGCACAGTGATAGCAAATATCAAGAATGTTCTTAAAACAGTGAATGGCACATGTGGCTAGGCAGTAACTTTGTTCCTTTTTGTATCATATTAGTTATTAGTTCCGTTTCAATTTCTTGGAGGAAAAAAAAAAAAAAAAGAAAAAAAAAGAAAAAAAAGGGAAACGCAGTTTCACTTTGAGAGAGGAGAGGGAGCATTCGGAAATGCCTTCTTCCATTTTGATCTTGGGATCCGAGCCCTCGGATGGGCCGCAGAGGTCGGCTGGACATTAAACACAATGGTTTGTTGACTGGTTTCAGCTGCAGCAACCAGGAAGTGCGAGGCGAATGGCACGTGGTTCATATCCCCCAACACCCACAAGGAGTACATCAACTACACCGCCTGCACCCACAATCCGGTGAGTCGCGGGAGTGGACTGTGTTGTGTCGCACTGTACTTGACCGTTTTGTGCTGTGTTGTACTGAATTGTACTATATTTGACTCCATTTTATTGTGATGTACTCCTCCAGCATGTCAAAAATGCAGTCACTAGACCAGCTGCACCCTTATATGATTTGTTTTGGGTAACAAATTGGACTGGGTTGTACTATCCTTTACCATACTATGCTGTGCAATACTTTTTGTGTATCA
This sequence comes from Conus betulinus, assembly GCA_016801955.1. Taxonomy (NCBI): domain Eukaryota; kingdom Metazoa; phylum Mollusca; class Gastropoda; order Neogastropoda; family Conidae; genus Conus; species Conus betulinus. The sequence goes on along the minus strand of JADBJO010026532.1, from coordinate 18,787 downwards.
TACTGAAGTAGCACCTGTCAGGAAACGGGACTCTAAACGGGATGCATCCACAAGACGGCGAGAAAAAGGGATTGACGGAGATGTGTTATTCAGTTCTGTACTGTACTGTACTCTAGTCTACTCTACCTCACACCACCCCACTCTACTCTTCTATACTCCACTCCACTCCAACCTACTCTACTCCCCTCCACTCCCCTCCCCTCCCCTCCATCCCCTCCCTTCCACTCCATCTCACTCCAACCTACTCTACTCCCCTCTACTACTCCCCTCCCCTCCCCTCCACTCCCCTCCCCCTCCACTCCCCTCCCTTCCACTCCATCTCACTCCCAACCTACTCTACTCCCCCCTCCACTCCCCTCCCCTCCCTTCCACTCCAATTCACTCCAGTCTGCTCCACTCCACTCCAGCCTACTCCAATCCATTTCACTCTAGATCCAACTATACTCAACTCTACTCTACTCCACTCCACTCCACTCTACTCTACTCTACTCTACTCTACTCTACTCTACTCTACTCTACTCTACTCTACTCTACTCTACTCTACCCTGCTGTCTGTACTGTGCAGTGCTGTGCTGACGATAGATTGAACGTATTGTGATGTAGCGTGTTCTGCCTGACTCCACTGTACTCTACTGGTCTGTGCTATAGCTGCATCCCAATGAGTAAGGTAAACTACTCCGCATGAAGTCAGAACCTAGCAAGTGACAGGCCAGGCGGAGCTTACTGTACAGAATGGCTGTTCCCTTTCTGTCCTGTGTGGTGCTGTGAATTTGGAGAGGTCGACCGACTGAACACCTTGAAACCAGCTGTCTGTTTTGAAGCGACGATCGAAGAAACTCACTGTAATCCTCATCTCACTCGTCTCCTAACTCCAGTGGAGCTTGCTGATTTTCAGACTATATCTTCCATCTGTTGCCTTGGTCGGTTGTCCCTCTGTTCAACACACATATACATATATCGTCGCATCTCTCTGGCAATTCCATGTAGGAGTTAGCGAGGCCCTTCGTGCCAACATTGCCAAGCATGACTGCCAGACAACACCTCTTCATCTGTTGCGGTTCTCCATTGCCTTTTCAGAGGTAGCGAAGAGCAAACTTGTCCACTCCGCGTCCTCGTGTTGCCCTCCCACGATCATCTGCTTGTTTCTCCTTTGTGTCGTGTCCTTTGCGCTGTGGCCTTCAGGACGATTCCTGCCTCTCAGGCATGTCCTTAAAACATGCATGCACAATTTGTATCTTTCTGTTTCCCAACGACAGCCAGCAGGATAGTCCAGTGTCTCTCACCTGA
>JADBJO010026532.1:5000-10000 GCA_016801955.1 Conus betulinus | reverse complement strand
GTCAAACTGTCAGTCGGGGTGTGTGTGTGTGTGTGTGGTGTGTGTGTGGGTGTGTGTGTGTGTTGTGTGTGTGTGTGTGTGTGTGTGTGTGTGTGTGTGTGTGTGTGTGTGTGTGTGGTGTGTGTGTGCATAGGTAAGGTGCGTGGGCATGTATAATAATGTTAATGAGAGTGTATGTGCCGTGGTGTGTGCCGTGTATGCGTGGCTGCGTGTTTGTGCGTGTGTGTGCGTATGTGCGAGGAGAGTGCGTGCACGAGTGTGTTATGTGTGTTTTTGTCAACATGTTGCATATGTTGACGGCATCTGTCTGGTGGGTGTGCTGTCTGTCTGTTCTGGTCTGTATGTCTGTCTGTCTGTGCGGTGTGGTGTGGCGTGCGTGCGTGCGGTGCGTGCGTGGGTGCGTGCGTGTGGTGTGTGTGTTTTGTGTGTGGGTGTGTGTGTGTGTGTTGTGTGTGTGTGTGGTGTGGTGTGTGTGTGTGTGTGTGTGTTTCTTCCACCCCACAGGTTGGTCCCGTGCCAGACGACCGGCACGTATTGGGCCAGTTACGTCACCACCTGTAACTTTGCCTGGATGTTCTGCGAGGGACTCTACCTACACATCATCATGGCTCATGCCTTTCGAACTGGAAAAAGCCCTCATCAGGGTTGCTTCTCTTTGTCGGATGGGGTAGGTTAGGTCTCTGTGTGTTCTGTTCTGTCTGGTGTCTGTGTGGTCTGTCTGTATGTTGGTGAGTGTGTGTCCTGTCTGTGTGTGTTGTGTGTGTCCAGTCTGTGGGTTTGTGTGCATGTGGTGTGTGTCGCGTCGGTCTCTCAGCTCGGTCTCTGTCTCTGTCTGGTCTTTCCTCTTTGTTCTCTGTATTATTCTGTCTCTGTCTCTGTCTCTCTCCTCCTCTCTCTCTATCTCTATCTCGTCTCTCTCTTCGGCTTGTAGGAAACTCGAACTACTCAGGAAGATGTACAGTACACATATTTCCAAGTATTTGGGAGTATTTTAAATGTTTTATAAGTGTGCTGTTGTCATTGTGTTTGCTGGACTTTGTATGTCCATGTATGTTTGTTCGAAATGTTGTTAAAAATGTGTGTGTGTTCAATGCTGTGTCAGTATGATGTGTTTACCACAGGAATAAGGAAGCCTGCCCACGTATGTATCAAATCATTGTAGTCCGTCTAAGTGTTAATAAAATCGGTATTGGAATAAAAAAAAAAAACTTCACCATCTTACCAATATCTATATGCTAGTCTGTGTCTCAGCAGATCAAGGGCAGATAAATTCTCTCTCTTTCTCTCTCTCTATTGACTGTGTAACTCCATGACAGAATATGGTTACAGTACACATTATTTGCCAGGTACAATGTTTTATAATGTTGTTGCCATTGAGAATCTTCGAAAATACTGTTATGTAGAGTATGAAGATACAGTTCTTTATCAATCATTTGTCTAAATGAGTGTCTATAAATATTGGATCTGTAAAATCAAAAAAATCGTCACCAAAGGACGGACGGCGGCGGGGGGCGGATTCCGGGGTTTTTTATGTGTATTGGGCAGTTTAATAATCTATGATGTGCCAGAGGAGAGTGGGAGGGTTAGAGATAGGTTACGGACTGGGATGTATTGTCTAAATTTTAACACAAAAAAAAAAAAAAAACAGGACAGATGACCAGCTCATGTAACAGTGTGAATACAGACCTGGAGTACGGGGGGAATCATAGAAACATGACTGAACAAAGAGTAAAGAAAAGAGGGAAAAGAAAGAAAACAGTTAATGAAAGTAAGCATGTAAATGATAAATTAAATCTCATTTCGCTTACAAACTATTTCAAAAATCGGAAGATGGTAAGACAGGGGAAATTGAAGAAATAAAGAGTAAGATGTAAGAAAAAAGACAAAAGATGGAAGTGCTTTTTGAGTCAAATCTCAATCGGATGATGAGGACCATTGGGTTCAATGTAGAGATGAGTGGGTTAGTGTCCTTCAGCCAGCCTCAGCGTCGAAAAAGAAAAAACCTTTGTTTGGTGGGTTTACACCGGGAAAAAAAAAATAGCACTGTTTTTGTGGCGTTTTTTTATTTTTATTACAAATGGCCACCATGGTCCCTCCGCTCTCTTGTCCTATGGGGGCTACTACTTGGGAAGGTAGAGCCATGTCGTCTTGGGATGTGAGGGCCATGCTGAAAGATGAATTGAGGAAATGAATGTATGAGTGGGAACCAAAGAAGAAAGGACGAATGATAACCATCAAAATCGAAATCGTCTGGGGGTGTCTTTGTTGTCGTGCGAAGTATGTATCAGAGGCAGGATCGATGAATAACAAAACACAAATGCTTAACGATTGAGTGTCTGAAATGTTTCAACGTCTGTTACGTATTTAACTCTTGATGAACATTAGGGAGCTTAAGCTTTAAAATGTAGACAAAATTCTGACTAATGTGTGTGTGTGTGTGTGCGTGGTGCGTGCGTGCGTGCGTGGCGCGTGCGTGCGTGCGTGCGTGTGTGTGCGTGCGTGGGTTGGTGTGTGTGTGTGTGTGTGTGTGTGTGTGTGTGTGTGGGTGTGTGTGTGTGTGTGTGAGGAGGAGGGGGGACGACGGAGGGGGAAAACGCAGACCTCCGCCGAGGTCGAACGGGCTACCGGATCCGTCCCTTAATGTTCATTCAATTTACAAAACCCCAGCAAAATGTAAAAAAAACTTCCTCGTTTGCCATATTCCATCTATTTACCAATTTTCGTTAATTTTTGTTGTTTGTTTGTTTGTTTGTTTGTTTTGATTTTGCATACTCATATTGAAGGAGCCTGGAACTGCACCAAAACTTTAATTGTTTCGTCCTTGGGCCAAATTCTGTCCTTCCACGAGTTTTGTCAAAAATCAGTGCAGTTTGGGTTTTCTGTTTGTATGTTTGTTTGTTTGTTGTGTTTGTTTTGTGTTTTTTTTGGTTGTTGCTGACAAACATATGGAGGTGGTGAAGGGCATTACCTCGTTTTGGTTTGTAACAAGATAATGCAGCCCCTACTGTGCGAAAGTGAATATATCAAGCAACTGAATGGTAGGGCCCATGGGTGGGTAAAAGACAGAAGAGCGGTTAATCAGTCCTTCGTTTGTTTCGGAAAAGATTTGACAAGTTGAAAAAATTAGCGGGTGTGATGAATGGGAATAAAGAAAAGATACATGGCAACCTTCGTGTGGTTTAACGCACTTTGACTCAGAAGTGAACTGCCTCTTTCAGTTCCAAATTGGGAACTGGACAACCCACTGCGGCCACTTGAACAGTCCTATCCTAAATACCAGACACCTTGCAATGGTTTAAGCCTGGCTTGACACCTCGTTTCGCTGAGCTTTTTAGCTTCTCCTTGTGACAAGTAACAGAATATGTCAGCAATCGCTGAGGCTAACTCTGCTTGGAAGGTGCGCTAGAAATGCTACTATTCTGTGCTTTGTCTGTTCGGTTTTCCCTTTAAAGTTATCCATGAAGAAGTTGAATTGGTATGTACAAAACTATAAAGTTTACCATGTGTTATTTGTCGTGGAGTTGTGAAAAAGCTTAAAGAAAAGGAAAAATCAATTGATCCGTGAATACTTGTGCCACCGGGATTGAATTTGAAAGAACTTCGATATCGATAAAGGAAGGCAGAAGTTTTTTGTGTATTTAGTTTATTTATTGATTCAAGATTTGCAAAGTTCATAAAAAAACTGAAACAAATAAATGGAAGACACAAAACAAGGACAGGGTGAACAATGTTTGCGTCAGCATGGAGGACTACTGATTTGTAAATATTTAAAGAAATGGCTTTGAAAAGTATTTCAACAGCCGGAAGTATCGTACAAATATTGGACGCATATTTTTCAGGTACACAGAAAGCCATTCATTAGCACTTGTACTAAATCGACTTTCAATCTCTTTGGTGAGATGTGCAGGAAACTTTGGCTTTTAATAATGAGGGTCTATTCATAATATGTAACAAAAAAACTATATCGTATAGGTCGGTCCTAGGAAGGGAGACAAACCCACAACAGACTCCCCCTCCCCCCCTTCCCCCCCCGGGAAAGCTGGGAGCGGGGGGACGCGAAAGGCGAACCCGGCGGCGGAAAGGTTTTTAGCGATACCGGGAATATTTAGAACAAACCGAAAAGTAGCGCGGAATGGTGCGAAAGTAGGGACTGAAGGTGAAAGGCACCTGGCCATAGCAATGTAAAGTGGAACGGGAACGAAGGGAAGGGGGAGGAAGCGGGAAGGCCCCCCGGGGCTGAGAAAAGAGCCCGCGAAAACGGAAGAGGAGAAGCGAACGGCCGGGGGAGGAATCGAAGAATTTTTAAGAATTAGCCGAAAAACGGGAACGGAAGGGGTGCGAGGTAGCGGGAAGGGAAGGGGACCCCCCGGAGGCGAAGTCGTGAGCAAAGAGTATTTTTAGATAAGCATCATTTTATTTAGTATTTAGTTTCCTAGAATAGTAGTTTTAGAATAGTAGTCGGTTTTTTTATAGACAGAGTTAGAAACAGGAAAGTAGAAACTGGAACCCTGCAAGACGCACGTGGCCGACATTACAACCGAGATGAGTAATCAGATTGAGCTTTCTGATGAAAGCTGGGACCCCACAGTTTACACGGAGATCAGAAGTATGTTTCCAGCTAGACTACAAAAGAACGTCCCACTGCTGCAGACGCCATGCCATTACAAACGATGCTTCAGATGACTTTATCTTGAATAAAGTGAAGCTAAAACTTCGCACGCGCGCACTCCTCTGATAATAAAAAATCTCATTCGAAATATTTTCCAACTTTCGCCTTGTGCAACCTTCTCTGTGATCATTACGAAGAAAGGCAAAGCTAAAACAATACTTATATATCATAGGGTCTTTCTAATTTGAGTATGTTTCCATTTAATTAAAAAAAAAACTGCCGAAGTTCATTGTTTTATACGATGTGTTTACTGCTGCAAGATAATGGGCATTCCTTGTGTAGCTAGAGTTAAAACCAAGAAACGGAATCGTTGTAAGCTCAAATAATGGGG
>JADBJO010026531.1:0-17500 GCA_016801955.1 Conus betulinus | reverse complement strand
AAATGTTTCTAAGCAGAGAAGTTTTAAGGATAAATTTCGCAGCTGAGGCTTTTCTTTGTTCATGAGGGGTAGAATACCTGCTTCCGTGTAAGTTCCTAAAATTGACGCGTGTATTGGTACACCCAGAGCAAGTTTGTAAGCTTTGGAATCTATGCTCTGCAGTTTCTTTAACAAGTGCGCTGGAGCGCTGAAAAAAACAACTCCTGGCCATACGTCAGCCGTGAACGTACAAGGGAGGTAGCGAGAGACATTAGTGCTTTTGTGTCCTGCCCCCAGTGCTGGCTGCTTATTACCTTCAAAAAGTTAAGACTTTTTCTAGCTTTGTTTGTTATCTAGTCGGTGTGGTAATTCCACGAAAGTTTTGAAGTGAGGTAGACGCCACACGTGTGTGTGTGTGTGTGTGTGTGTGTGTGTGTGTGTGTGTGTGTGTGTGTGTGTGTGAGAGAGAGAGAGAGAGATAACGTTACGACGCAAATAAGCTGCGTGTAAACAGGGTGTAAAATGCAGGCAAGCAAAACGTTGATCATTGATTGACTGCAGCTGTGTCAAGTTCCATGTAACGAGACTCCCAACTTTCGTCGCGGCTACTTGGCGTAACGAATGTGATGGATGATGGCTGAAGGAGAGAGAGAGAGAGAGAGAGAGAGAGAGAGAGAGAGAGAGAGAGAGAGAGAGCAGAGAGAGACAGAGAAAGACACAGACAGACAGACAGATAGACAGATAGACAGACAGACTTGAGCGGGCCGAGGGTCGGGGGGGGGGGGGGGGGGGGGGGGGGGATGGAAAGGAGATTGGAAAGGTGAGACAGAGATGGAGGGAATGGGAAAGAGGGGAGAAAGACGGAAAGAAGACACATGGAGGGGGAGGGGAGACAAAAGGGCAGAGGAGAAAGACACATGGAGGGGGAGGGAGATAAGGGCAGAGGAGAAAGACACATGGAGGGGGAGGGAGACAAGGGCAGAGGAGAAGACACATGGAGGGGGAGGGAGACAAGGGCAGAGGAGAAAGACACATGGAGGGGGAGGGAGGACAAGGGCAGAGGAGAAAGACACATGGAGGGGGAGGGAGACAAAAGGGCAGAGGAGAAAGACACATGGAGGGGGAGGAGACAAGGGCAGAGGAGAAAGACACATGGAGGGGGAGGGAGACAAGGGCAGAGGAGAAAGACACATGGAGGGGGAGGGAGACAAAAGGGCAGAGGAGAAAGACACATGGAGGGGGGGAGACAGAAGAGGAAATAGACACACAGGGCACTCCTGTCCACACAGGGCACACCTCAGTGAGACGCAGCTGACCACACAGGGCACTCCTCAGTGAGACGCAGCTGACCACACAGGGCACTCCTCAGTGAGACGTCGCTGTCCACCTGTCCACACAGGGCACTTCTCAGTGAGACGTCGTCGCTGTCCGCCTGTCCACATAAGACACTCCTCAGTGAAACGTCGCTGTCCACACAAGACATTCCTCAGTGAAACGTCGCTGTCCACACAAGACATTCCTCGATGAAACGTCGCTGTCCACACAAGACATTCCTCAGTGAAACGTCGCTGTCCACACAAGACCATTCCTCGATGAAACGTCGCTGTCCACACAAGACACTCCTCAGTGAAACGTCGCTGTCCACACAAGACATTCCTCGATGAAACGTCGCTGTCCACACAAGACATTCCTCAGTGAAACGTCGCTGTCCACACAAGACATTCCTCGATGAAACGTCGCTGTCCACACAAGACATTCCTCAGTGAGACGTAGCTGTCCACACAAGGCACTCCTCAGTGAAACGTAGCTGTCCACACAAGGCACTCCTCAGTGAGACGTAGCTGTCCACACAAGACATTCCTCAGAAACGTAAACTGTTCACACAAGACACTCCTCAGAAACGTCGCTGTCCACACAAGACACTCCTCAGAAACGTAGCTGTCCACACAAGACATTCCTCAGAAACGTAGCTGTCCACACAAGGCACTCAGTGAGACGTAGCTGTCCACACAAGACATTCCTCAGTGAAACGTCGCTGTCCACACAAGACACTCCTCAGAAACGTCGCTGGCCACACAAGACATTCCTCAGTGAAAACGTAGCTGTCCACACAAGACACTCCTCAGTGAAACGTAGCTGTCCACAGAAGACACACTCCTCAGTGAAACGTAGCTGTCCACCACTCATATCCAACACAGACTTGCCATTTCGTGGACGATTCCCACCACCCAGGGTACACCAATAAAAAATGCAGTGACCACACAAAACAGAAAGGAGAGAGACATGCACAGAGATGAAAGCACCGTAAAGAAACAGGCGGCACGAAACATTAGATAAAAGAGAGAACACTAATCAGATGAGGAAGAAACTTTTGAGCCTTTGCTTTAGGATCCAAAAAGGATGGAAACGATGCCCCCAATGTGTCCACTCTGAGCTGTCCGCTCCGCTGTCACATGATCCAGACAGTATCAGCCACACCACTTCTGACAGCAGCAAACACACTGTCACATGATCCACACAAAATCAACCACACCACTTCTGACAGCAGCTAACAAAAATTACAAGACAAAACACGACGAGTTTCGACCTCTTAGGTCTTCTTCAAGCAAGATGAAAAAAAAAAGAGAAAAGAACCATCCAGGACAATGAACACGAAGAATTCGGCGCAAGATGGGCGTCGAATGAAAACGAGACCGCTAGGAAGCATGCAGTGCGAGCTAAAATGATGAGCATGATGATATTACTAGTAGTAGTAGCAGCAGCAGCAGCAGCAGCAGCAGTAGTAGCAGTAGTAGTAGTAGTAGTAGTAGTTATAATGATAACAACAATAATAACAATATTGTCAGACGTACGATATCCATGCATGCACGCACATACACACACGAACCTGACGTCTTTCCTCCGCACACAACTGCATCCACTCCATACACATAAGGCGCAAACAAAGATCAATTTTGATTATTCCCCTCCTTAATCTTTTAAAATCCCATGGGGGTTCTTTACTCTGGCATCAATCAAAGCTTATATATTTTCATATTCTGTGATTCTTTCAGCTGATGCAAACCATTCAGCTTCTTTGAAAGTCACTATTGCAGGTTTACTCACTGCAAGTGTCCACACACACTCTCTGTGGTGTCCGGAACTGGCTTCCTCTGTGCGGGGATCCCATACACATCACAACTACTGGTCGGCGACAAACTCTTGCCCAACCTGGATCTTCCCGCGGATCGGAGCTTGGCCCGGGAACGCGCGCAGCCCCCGCCATCCACCTTAGTGCCCGATCTCCAGTCTCTTCTTTCCTCTACCGCACGGGGAGTCGGCCCAGCTATAACAAACCAGATAAACACGAGTTCAAAACACTGCCAGCCAGTTAGCAGTCATGTTACACTTTAACATTTTTGAACTCTTCAATTTTTCAAACATAGTTTCGGTTCCGACAATAAACCGTTGAAAACAAAATGGAGAATCATCTAGATTCTCACAATATAAAATTAGATACTTATGGCTTGAGTATCGGTCATTCAACTACAATTCACATACTTCTGTATGTGTTAGGCCTCTGCCTTTATCAGTGGGCACAGTCTGCCTCTTCTTCATCTAAATCATCCGTTCCATTCTCAGAGTGTGCGCACCGATACAGGTCAACGCCTGTTTATATTCAAATCGCGTGAAACAGTGTTAAAAATTTCACTCAAACTCTGGGCCACGTTCAGTCAATACGCTCCCTTGTGTCACACGACTAACCTATAGTGTAACGCACGAATCAATAATCTTTTTGTTAATCTGTACTGTCTCACGTAATCGCGTAGCATACGATATCGCTCCGCATTACATGACAAATATTAATAGTAATTATAATGATGTGACACAAATATTAAAAAGTGGTAAATAGAGGATTACCACCACTTTGGGTTATAACATGACGACAGTATTTGTAGTATTATTAATCGAGGCTATACACGCTCAAGGGAAGAAAGGAGAAAGGTTAGAGGATTTTCGAACAGCGTGGTTGTGGTGGCTACAGTGTTAGTGGCGATGATGACGATGATGATGATGATGATGATGATAATGAAAAATAACAAGAATAATGATAGTAATGATAATAGAGAAGCAACCTCTCCCACTGGCTGACAGATCACGTGACTTTACAGCCCCGTCCGGCCGTTCCATCTGCCGCCCAACGCGTCGCTGCCGCCCAGCCCGTTCAACCCGGACTACACCATCCAATGGGAGTTCGACACATCAGCCTTCCTCCGCCGCCCCCACGTCAACGTCAGTCGGCCCAAAAATCATCACCTGGATGGTCCATCTCCGCTTCCTCCCCAAGATGCCGCAGCCTGTGCGCATGCGCGTTTGCCCAGAAATGCCATGCCTGATGACGTCAGATCCTCTGTACGCCAAGACCAGTGCTGCTCTGGTGTGGTGGGTGTCCCGTTTTCCCCCGGGAAGAGCTTCCTCCAGCTAGGACCAGCTGGGACCAGGTGAGTTGTCGCCCCTGGGTGTGTCCTGCAAGCACATAGCACGTCAGCTCCGTAAGTCACCGTGTCTGTGTGTCAGTGTGGCCATATGTCATAATGTCTGTGGGTCATCATGTCTGTATATCAGCATGTCTGTGTGTCACTGTAGCCATATGTCATCATGTCTGTATGTCATCCTGTCTGTGTGTCAGTGTGGCCATATATCATTATGTCTGTATGTCACCATGTCTGTATATATCATGTCTGTGTGTCAATGTGGCCATATGTCATCATGTCTGTGTGGTCAGTGTGGCCATATGTCATCAAGTCTGTATGCCATCATGTCTGTATGTCATCATGTCTGTATGTCATCATATGCATGTCATCATGTCTGTTTGTCATCATGTCTGTTTGTCATCATGTCTGTGTGTCAGTGTGGCCATATGCCATGTCTGTGTGTCAGTGTGGCCATATATCATCATGTCTGTATATCACCATGTCTGTGTGTCAATGCGGCCATATGTCATCATGTCCGTATGTCATCATGTCTGTGTGTCAGTGTGGCCATATGTCATCATGTCTGTATGTCATCATGTCTGTATGTCAGTGTGGCCATGTGTCATCATGTCTGTGTGTCAGTGTGACCATATGTCATCATGTCTGTGTGTCAGTGTGGCCATATGTCATCATGTCTGTGTGTGAGTGTGGCCATATGTCATCATGTCTGCGTGTCAGTGTGTGGCATATGTCATCATGTCTGTGTGTCAGTGTGGCCATATGTCATCATGTCTGTATGTCATCAAGTATGTGTGTCGTCATGTCTGCATGTCATCATGTCTGTATGTCATCATGTCTGTATATATCACCATGTCAATATGGCCATATCTCATCGTGTCTGCGTATCATCATGTCTGTATATCATCATGTCTGTGTGTCAGTGTGGTCATATGTCATCATGTCTGTATGTCATCAAGTGTGTGTGTCAGTGTGGCCATATGTCATCATGTCTGCATGTCACTATTTTCTGTATATCACCATGTCTGTGTGTCAATGTGGCCATATGTCATCGTGTCTGTGTGTCAGTGTGGCCATATGTGATCATGTCTGCATGTCACTTTGTCTGTATATCTCCATGTCTGTGTGTCAATGTGGCCATATGTCATCATGTCTGTGTGTCAGTGTGGCCATATGTCATCATGTCTGCATGTCACTATGTCTGTATATCACCATGTCTGTGTGTCAATGTGGCCATATGTCATCATGTCTGTGTGTCAGTTTGGCCATATGTCATCATGTCTGTATGTCATCAAGTGTGTGTGTGTCAGTGTGGCCATATGTCATCATGTCTGCATATCACTATTTCTGTTTATCACCATGTCTGTGTGTCAATGTGGCCATATGTCATCGTGTCTGTGTGTCAGTGTGGCCATATGTGATCATGTCTGCATGTCACTTTGTCTGTATATCACCATGTCGGTGTGTCAATGTGGCCATATGTCATCATGTCTGTGTGTCAGTGTGGCCATATGTCATCATGTCTGCATGTCACTATGTCTGTATATCACCATGTCTGTGTGTCAATGTGGCCATATGTCATCATGTCTGTGTGTCAGTTTGGCCATATGTCATCATGTCTGTATGTCATCATGTCTGTGTGTCAGTGTGGCCATATGTCATCATGTCTGTATGTCACCGTCTGTGTGTCAGTGTGGCCAAATGTCATCATGTCTGTGTTTCATCATGTCGGTATGTCATCGTGTCTGTGTGTCATCGTGCCTGTGTGTCATCGTGCCTGTGTGTGTCATCATGTCTGTATGTCATCATGTCAGTATGTCATCGTGTCTGTGTGTCATCGTGCCTGTGTGTCATCATATCTGTACGTCACCATGTCTGTGTGTCATCGTGCCTGTGTGTCATCATGTCTGTGTGTCATCATGTCTGTATGTCATCATGTCTGTATGTCATCGTATCTGTGTGTCATCGTGCCTGTGTGTCATCATATCTGTATGTCACCATGTCTGTGTGTCATCGTGTCTGTGTGTCATCATGTCTGTATGTCATCATGTCTGTGCGTCATCGTTTCTGTGTGTCAGTATGGCCATATGACATCACGTCTGTATGTCACCATGTCTGTATGTCACCGTCTGTGTGTGTCAGTGTGGCCATATGTCATCATGTCTGTGTGTCATCATGTCTGTGTGTCATCATGTCTGTGTGCCATCTTTGTATGTCATCGTGTCTGTGTGTCAGTGTTGCTATATGACATCAATGGCTGCCATTTTTCGCTGAATATGGGAGGATAAGTGATTTCTCGTTCTTTATTTTCACTGTCCTAATTGTTGATTGTCTATGCCTGAAGAAGACTCAAGAGGTCGAAACGCATCGTGTCTGTTTGTCTGTATCTGTGGCGGTAACTAATCCCTTTTCTTTCTATATCTTATCATGTCTGTATGTCACCGTGTCTCTGTGTTAGGGATAGCGTTGGCTTAGGTAGGATTTAGGGTAAGGATAAAATCAGGGTAAGGAGTAGGGTGAGGGTCGACATACAGAGACGGTGGCAAACGGACCCACTCATCTATAGACCTGGTGATCTATAGACCTGCTGACCCACTCATCTATAGACCTGGTGACCTATAGACATGCTGACCCACTCATCTATAGACCTGGTGATCTATAGACATGCTGACCCACTCATCTATAGACCTAGTGACATATAGACGTGACTGACCCACTTATCTACTGACCTGGTGACCTATAGACATGCTATAGACCTGGTAACATACAGACATGTTATAGACCTGGTGACATATAGACATGCTATAGACCTGGTGACCTGTAGACATGCTATAGACCTGTGACATATAGACATGCTATAGACCTGGTAACCTATAGACATGCTATAGACCTGTGACATATAGACATGCTGACCCACTCATCTACTGACCTGGTGACCTATAGACATGCTATAGACCTGGTGACGTATAGACATGCTATAGACCTGGTGACATATAGACATGCTATAGACCTGGTGACATATAGACATGCTGACCACTCATCTATAGACCTGTGACCTATAGACATGCTATAGACCTGGTGACCTATAGACATGCTATAGATCTGGTGACCTATAGACATGCTATAGACCTGGTGACCTATAGACATGCTCACGTAAACATCAGCCAACATAACTCCACTTGCCTTGCTGTCTGACTGCTCACTTAGTTATCTACCTGCTTACCTGTCTGCCTGTTCAGCCACTAACTAATCGGGTAACTGACTGAATAATCAACCGAGAGACTGACTGACCAACCGACTGACCGATAGAATGATTGGGTGGTCAGCCAACTAATGAACTAACGGTCAGACTAGCCAGACTGAAGTGCTATGGCATGATGGTCAATGCAGCAGTCAGCCCATCACCCCACTAATAAACTAACGGTCAGACTAGTCAGGCTACAGTGTTATGGCATTATAGCCAATGCAGCAAAGCACAGTCGACCCACCCACATGGCTAACCAGGGTCTTGTTTTTTAGTGCTGGAGTCCACCAGCTCAGTGCCGTCAGTCTGGAGAATCAGTTCCAGTGTTGACTGGAAAAGTCTGCTATGCTGGTCTCACATTGTACAATACACTGGGGGGAAAACCGCCACTGTCCTAATCTCCTTCTGAGTCCTTTGTGGAAGGAAGCGCTGTATTTTTTTTTTCTGTCTAATTAATGAATACAATAATCTGGATCTAAAGCTTGCTGCTACACTCCATGCAAGAAGACATTCTTTGCTGTCGTGCTTGAGAGAGAGAGAGAGAGAGAGAGAGAGAGAGAGAGAGAGAGAGAGAGAGAGAGAGAGAGAGAGAGAGTATACAGACAGACTGGCAGACTTGAGGGATGTGGCGATATCTTCATTCATACAATTCCTGCAATAGAAAATTGTTTACATGTAAACAATGCAGATCCAATGACCATCCGATTTGCTTAAAGTTGTTCCCTATGCGTATGAAAATGAAATAAAATAACGAGAGAGAGAGAGAGAGAGAGAGAGAGAGAGAGAGAGAGAGAGAGAGAGAGAGAGAGAGGTATACAGACAGACTGGCAGACTTGAGGGATGTGGCGATATCTTCATTCATACAATTCCTGCAATACAAAATTGTTTCCATGTAAACAATGCAGATCGAATGACCATCCGATTTTGCTTAAAGTTGTTCCCTATGCGTATGAAAATGAAATAAAATAACGAGAGAGAGAGAGAGAGAGAGAGAGAGAGACACACACACACACACACACACACACACACACACACACACACACACACACACACACACACACACACACACACACACACACGTTCGACAGACTGGCAAACAACAATCTGACAACAAAACAAAACGAAATCGTAGTACTCTAAAGGACACAGTAACGGTTAGAACTTGAGCAGTTCGAATACAAGCCTAAGTTTTGAACGAACGGGAAGGCACAACGCGCATATACATCAAACAATGATGGGGATAGACTGAGGGGACATGTACCATATTACACCGTGATGGGGATAGATTGAGGGGACATGTAACATGTTACACAGTAAAGGGGATAGATTGAGGGGACATGTACCATATTACACCGTGATGGGGATAGATTGAGGGGACATGTAACATGTTACACAGTAAAGGGGATAGACTGAGGGGACATGTACCATATTACACCGTGATGGGGGATAGATTGAGGGGACATGTAACATGTTACACAGTAAAGGGGATAGACTGAAGGGACATTACCATATTACACCGTGATGGGGATAAATTGAGGGGACATGTAACATGCTACACAGTAAAGGGGATAGATTAAGGGGACATGTAACATGTTACAGTAAAGGGGAGAGATTGAGGGGACATGTAACATGTTACACAGTAAAGAGGATAGACTGAGGGACATGTAACATGTTACACAGTGATGGGGAAAGACTGAGGGGGACATGTAACATATTACACAGTGATTTGGATAGACTGAGGGCACATGTAACACATTACACAGTAAAGGGGATAGACTGAGGGGACATGTAACATACTACACAGTGATGGGGATAGACTGAGGGCACATGTAACACATTACACAGTAAAGGGGATAGACTGAGGGGACATGTAACATACTACACAGTGATGGGGATTGACTGAGAGAACATGTAACGTTACACAGTAAAGGGAATAGACTGAGTGGACATGTAACATACTACAGAGTAAAGGCAACAGACTGAGGGGACATGTAACATACTACACAGTCATGGGGATAGACTGAGGGGACGTGTAACATATTACACAGTAAAGGGGATAGATTCAGTGGACATGAAACATATTACAGAGTAAAGGAGATATACTAAGGGGACTTGTAACATATTACACAGTAAAGGGGATAGATTGAGTGGACATGTAACCTATTACAGAGTAAAGGAGATAAATTGAGGGGACATGTAAACATGTTACACAGTGATGGGGATAGACTGAGGGAACATGTAACATATTACAGAGTGATGGGGATAGATTGAGGGGACATGTAACATATTACACAGTAAAGGGGATAGATTGAGGGGACATGTAACATATTACAGAGTAAAGTGGATAGTTTGAAGAGACATGTAACATATTACAGAGTAAAGGCGATAGACTGAGGGGGCATGTAACATACTGCAAAGTAAAGGGGATAGATTGAGGGGACATGTAACGTATTACACAATACAGGGGATAGATTGAGTGGACATGTGACGTATTACACAGTACAGGGGATAGATTGAGGGGACATGTAACATATTACACAGTGATGGGGGATAGATTGAGGGGACATGTAACATACTACACAGTGATGGGGATAGATTGAGGGGACATGTAACATATTACATAGTGATGGGGATAGATTGAGGGGACATGTAACATATTACATAGTGATGGAGATAGATTGAGGGGACATGTAACACGTTACACAGTAAAGGGGATAGATTGAGGGGACGTGTAACCTATTACAGAGTGATGGGGATACATTGATGGGAATGTAACCTATTACAGAGTGATGGGGATACATTGAGGGGACATGTAACATGTTACACAGTAAAGGGATAGGTTAAAGGGACATGTAACATGTCACACGGAAAAAGGGGATAAATTGAGGGGACATGTAACATATTACACAATGATGGGGATAGGTTGAGGGGATATGTACCAAACCACAGAGAGAGAGAGAGAGAGAGAGAGAGAGAGAGAGAGAGAGAGAGAGAGAGAGAGAAGAGAGAGAAGTACAAAATGTAAGGTGGTGGTGGGTGGTGGTGGTGGTGGTGGTGGTTTGATACGGCATGAGCGTACGTAGAACGTAAAATATTTCATAGCAACATGCAATTTAAAAGACAGCGAGAGAGGGGGGGGGGGGGGGGGGGGAATGAAGAGGTTAAGGGGCGGAGACAAAGAGAGAGAGAGAGAGAGAGAGAGAGAGAGAGAGGAGAGAGAGAGAGAGAGAGAGAGAGAGAAGAGACAAAGAAAGAGTAAAAGTGAGAAGAAGAAGAAGAAGAAGAAGAAGAAGAAAGAAATGATGAAAATCATGAAACAAGTACAAAAGGAACCACTAATTTATAAAATCAGATTAAAGACGAACACGTGATTAGTATGTGTGATATAACACGAGAGTGAGGCTTTACAGTTGTATCATACAAGAAACAGAGAATGAAAGCGCCAACAAACGAAACAAACAAAGACAAAGGAAAAAGAACTCACTAAAAATCATGAAACGAGTGTATATATGAAGCCATTAACGAAAGAAACAAAGACAAAGGAAAGAACTCATAAAAAAATCACGAAAACAAGCATATTTGAAACCATTAATGAGCACGGGGTAGGTCATTAATGTAAATCGAGAGTACTAGAGAGCCTAGAACGGAGCCTTGTGGAGCGCCACATTTAAGGGTTACTATGGAAGAGATAGATGTGCCCAAAGTCACACAGGTTGTTTTCTTTTTTTTTTTTGTGATCTATGAATTTAGAAGTATAAGGGCAGAGGTTGATAAACCGTATAGTTTCTATTTCCGAAAGAGGAGATTATGGTCAATGTCATTAAAGGCTTTTTTTTAATCAACAAATCGGATACCAAGATATCAGTTGTTTTTATTGTTATTAACCCACTCACCTACGAACTTGATTAATGCAGTATGACAGGAATGATTTCGTCTGACACCAGATTGCACGGATTGGGGCAAATTGTACGTGTTGAAGTGACAAACAATGAATTTATTTACATGTTTTATCTAGAGGTTTGGAAATATTAGATGCGATTAATATCAGCCTGTAGTTTGATGGATCTGAAGTATCATCAGATTTACATACGGTTGTAACTTTTGCTTTTTTAATGCATTTAGGAAACATTCTATATATGCACAAATTGCAGATATTCGTTAACGTATCAGTAGGAACTGCAACCGAAGTTTGGGGATTTAGCTATCTACGTCGTGGATGAAATGTGTAGTTCAGATGTGAATTATTCATGACAAATTGTTGAAGTTCTTTAAGTTCAGTAGAGCTTGAATAGTCAGTCGTAACAACTTGATTTGCAATTGTGGAGAAGTGAGTGTTAAGTTGGACAGAAGAGATTATTTTCATCACAGTTGATTCTAATGAAGTGTTATTGTTATTTAGATACATTACTGCTTACCAAACCCTTTCGGATTAGCCCTCGATACTATTTCGTTGATTTTTTTTTTTCCTTGCGCTTCTCAGAGTTTAATCATCTCGACTCTTTTTCATAGCATGTTCCTTCAAAAGGTCTCGAAAGTAGCATGCCTCCTGTAACTCTTTCATGTACCATGGTGGCTTGGGAGTATGTTTTTCTCTGATTGTTTTTAAGGAAGCATGTTTATCACAGATTTCTGTAAAAGACCGGATCCAACACAATCAGTTGCTGAAACTGAATCCTTAATATTGTATACTGTTGAAAACTTTCAGTTCAAACAGAAAATTCTGGTCGTTAAAGTTCGAAGAGCAATAATAGGTGATTGTTTTGTGGCCTGGTTTAGGGATTGTTACTCCATGTTTAGGCCATGTAACACGCACTGACAATGATCACGTGAGCTGAAGACTTGTCCGTAAGCTTCTAATATATTCATTCCATTTGAGACATAAATGTGGTTAATGGGTGTCTTTGATAATGGTGTGGCTCTGATGGGTGTTTTAATGAGCTGAAGAAAATTAACCGGCTTATTGTTTGGATCCATGGACTGTTTGATTTCATAAGATCTAAGGTAAGGCTGCTGAGTAAAAAAAAAAAAGTCTTTAGATTCTAAAGAAACTGTGTCCATCATAGAAAAAAAATCTATTAGCCCAGATGACTTTCTCTGCTGCGTTTCGATAGCAAAACCCGATTAAAAGGATAGACCATGATTTGTTCAGCGCAGTTTCTATCCACACCGATTCTGTGTCCTGCTGCTCCAGGTGGGACAGTTGCTTGAAGTTGAGAGCTTCACGACAGACGGCACAGGGCCGTCTCCTGGTCTGTAGAGGGTCTTTTCCAACACTGTCTCATGCCAGTTTGAGTAAGCCTTTGTGGCTGACGTCTGTCTACCAGCTGTGTGTAGGTAAGGCGCTGACACCGTGTTAAACGGCAGTTGGGGCAAACCTTTATGGCTGACGTGTGTCTAAGGAAGATGTATGCATCTCATCCCTGGGGGCTTCACTCCTAGCAAGACTGGACTCTGTGTTGTTTACCAGTGCAGCTGGCTGTTCCCCGCATCTTTCCACAAGATGTAGGTGGGACTGTATAATGACTGGGTTCAATACCTGGCCACCTCCGGCAGGCAGGATGGAGAGGCCACAGCTGTTGCTTTGGGCCCTGTTGTTTCACACGTGCGTGGAAAGGTGAGCCATTCACTGGTGTGTGCACTCATTCATTGATTTCTGCACGTCAAACAAGCCTGGTGATATGGGGGGGGGGGGGGGGGGGGAACTCCAGCCAGTGGTGCATGTGTCATAGCAGTTCAGCCCTGTCAGACCCGAGGGTCATTTGTGTGTGTATTCATATCACGTATTTTATCCCTGGCCAAACAGTCCGTCTGTTCTTTCTGTCATGTTTGCTGGAGACACTGGGGAGGGTTGGGGAGGGGGGGGGGGGGTGCTCGGGGGGGGGGCATGGAGACAGAACAGAAATGACCTGATGATGAGGTGGTGCGGGCGACGGATCAAAACGGTTCATAACTGGGATGGAATAGACGCAAACACTGTCTGACTCTGCAGGGGTGGAACCGACATGGAAGGGAGGTGGGAATGGCTGGGTGCAAGGAGAGTTTTGACCTGGATTGAAGTGAGACTTGGTTGACCGTTTGGTTGTTGGTATGGGTGGAGAGGTGATGGGTGTTTTGACAAGTCAAGCGATGTATGAATCTCTTTAGTGTGTTCATAGCTTGTTTCAAGGCAGGAGACAAAAGAACAGGGGCAGTGGACATGGGTCATATGCAGGTTTCAATGGGAGGCGGGGGAGGGGGGTATTCACAAGGGAGGCAAGCTGCTTCTTCAGATCAGCAATACTTCTGTTACATTTTCCAACATTAAACTTCATTTTCTGATTTCACATTCTACAGTATTCATTTTATATGATAATGTTTTGCACAGGTCTTCAATAGACTTTCATTTGTCTTTGGCATAGCTCCTGGGTTCATTCTTTTAATCTGTTCTTTTAAATCTGAAATACACCTTTGAATACTGTTATCAGTCAGTCAATCTGTGTGTATTTACAGTGCAGTGACCTGATGATGGTGGGGGAGGTGGTCACTTTGACAGGGCGGCGAAAACATCTGATGGACGATCGTCGTCTGTGGGCACATTTCACACTGCAGTGATCAATGTCTGGTTGTGGTGCTGTGACGCTGCAGTGACCAATGTCTGGTGTGTGACGCTGCAGTGATCAATGTCTGGTGTTGTGACACTGCAGTGATCAATGTCTGGTGCTGTGACACTGCAGTGATCAATGTCTGGTGCTGTGACACGGCAGTGATCAATGTCTGGTGTTGTGACACTGCAGTGATCAATGTCTGTGTTGTGACACTGCAGTGATCAATGTCTGCTGTGCTGTGACACTGCAGTGATCAATGTCTGCTGTGTGTGACACTGCAGTGATCAATGTCTGGTGCTGGTGCTGTGACACTGCAGTGATCAATGTCTGGTGCTGTGACACTGCAGTGATCAATGTCTGCTGTTGTGACACTGCAGTGATCAATGTCTGGCGCTGTGACACTGCAGTGATCAATGTCTGGTGCTGTGACACTGCAGTGATCAATGTCTGGTGCTGTGACACTGCAGTGATCAATGTCTGGCGCTGTGACACTGCAGTGATCAATGTCTGGTGCTGTGACACTGCAGTGATCAATGTCTGGTGTTGTGACACTGCAGTGATCAATGTCTCAATGTCTGGTTGTGGTGCTGCTCGTTCGTTGACAGTGGTTCGATGGTACAGGTTTTCATGGATTCCTCTTCAGGTGTTCAGGGCACTGAACTGTCACATCTTCTACCTCTGGACAGGGTAATGCCCAGATTAGTTCAAGATATATTGTTTGGTGCACATCAGCTGACATTTCACTGAAACAAAGATGTCCTACAACGGCTTGATTTCCTCACCGCCACACATAGCACAGCCAGCTCCTTGAGCTAACATTGTTCCCTCTTCATCATCATGGCGTTTAACGTATAATGATGACTACAGTCCGGTACCATTGAACTGATAATCTAACAGCAGTTTTTGTGATGTCTGATGATTAATTAGGGAGCTGTAACAGCCATGACACATTCATCAAAGTGCCTTAACTCAGTAGTTACAGAGAGTTGACGGGGCACATTGTCAGGGTGGTATCTGTGGAGGAGGCACTGTCTCATATCCCCAGCTGCAGTCTGCTGCAGTGGAATTGTTTTCTGCAGTAGGTGTGCTGTGTCACGGAGTCTGCCAGTGTGACTGGTGTCCTTGGAGACTGTGACAGGCCCTGTGACGTGGGAACCTGCAGTGGGCGTGTCAGGCATGGCCGTTGCCGTGGTTCTTACATAGCAGGAGTCAGTGACCAGTCTCCTTACGCCATTCGGCGGTGCAGTGCCACAGGCTGTTACACTGTACAGCGCTGTGCCACAGGCTGCTACGCTGTACAGCGCGGTGCCACAGTCTGTTACTCTGTACAGCGCGGTGCCACAGTCTGTTACTCTGTACAGCGCGGTGCCACAGTCTGTTACTCTGTACAGCGCGGTGCCACAGTCTGTTACTCTGTACAGCGCGGTGCCACAGTCTGTTACTCTGTACAGCGCGGTGCCACAGTCTGTTACTCTGTACAGCGCGGTGCCACAGTCTGTTACTCTGTACAGCGCGGTGCCACAGTCTGCCTCACTGCTTACTTATGAGTGTGTGTGATCTGGTGTATAAAGCTAATGTTAGGCGTGTACAGGAATACTGGAAAGTCAAACCAAAAGTGTAAATTAGAAAACATTAAATCAAACGTCTTTTACTCCGCTTTTAGCATATACTGAGTGACACTGCAAACAAATCGAAGAATGAAGGAAATAATAAATAAACAATCAACAGAAGAAATTTTTTAACGTTGACAAACATAATGAAAAGGTGTGTGTGTGAAAACTGTCCCTTTGCTCTCTTGTTTGGAACATTAATTAACACGACTAGTAGTAGTAGTAGTAGTAGTAGTAGTAGTAGTAGTAGTAGTAGTAGTAGTAGTAGTTGTTGTTGTTGTTGTTGTTGTTGTTGCTGTTGTAGCAGTAGCAGCAGCAACAACAACAGCCACAACAGTAGCAGCAGTAGAAGTAGTCAAAGCAGCAGCAAAAGTGGCTGTAGTAGTAGAATTAGCAGTCATAATAGTAGTCGTTGTAAGAAGTGGTTGTAATAGTGGTAGTAGCAACCACAGCAGCAGTAGTAGTAGTAGCAGCAGTAATGATTATAGCAGCAGCACTGTAGCAGTAGTAGTAGCAGCAGAAGCAGCAGTGGAGGAAGCGACAACGGCAGAAGCAGCAGTAGTATTACCAGGAGTAGGACAGCAGCAGTAACCGTAGCAGCAGCAACACTGACTTGAGCAGCAGCAGCAAAAGTAACAGAGGGGGTAGCGGCATTAGCAGCAGCTGTAATACCAATAGAAGCACTGGCGGCGGGGGTGACGCTTGCAGCAGCAGCAGCAGCAGTAGTAGTAGAAGTAGTAGTAGTAATAATAGTAGTCGTAGTAGTAATAGTTGTAAACAACAGCAGCAGTAGTAGTAGAAGTAGTAGTAGTAGTAGTAATAATAGTAGTCGTAGTAGTAGTAGTTGTAACAACAGCAGCAGTAGTAATAGAAGTAGTAGTTGTAGTAATAGTGATCGTTGTAGTAGTAGTAACATCAGCAGCAGCAACAGCAGCAGCAGTACAGTAGTAGTAGTAGTAGTAGTAATCGTAGTAGTCGTAGTAGTAGTAGTAACAACAACAGTAGTAGTAGTAGTAGAAGTAAAACCACAACAGTAGTAGTAGTAGTAGTAGAAGTAGTAGTGATAGTAATCGTGATAGTAGTAGTAACAACAGCGGCAGTAGTAGTAGTAGTAGAAGTAGTAGTAGTAGTAGTAGTAACAAACAGTAGTAGTTGTAGTCGTGGTAGTAGTAAAAACAGCAGCAGTAGCAGTAGTAGTGATAATGGCAGTAGCAGTAGCAGGAGTAATAGCAGTAGTAGCAACGGTAGCAGGAGGAATGGTAGCAATAGTAGTGGCAGCAAAGACAGTAGCAGCAGCTGCAGCAGCAGGAATAGTAGCTGTTGTAGTGGTTGTAGCAGCAGCTGTAGTAGTAGTAATAGTAGCAGCGGAAAACAGGTGTTTTTGTGATCCACAAACCACGACAGTCTGACCTGACCTTGTTTGACCTTCTGTTGACTTCTTCAGGTGTCTGTGATTGACCTGACCTTGTTGACTTCAGGTGATTGACATGACCCTGTTGACTTCAGGTGTCTGTGATTGAACTGACCCTGTTGACTTCAGGGGTCTGATTGACCCTGTTGACTTCAGGTGTCTGTGATTGACCTGACCCTGTTGACTTCAGGTGTCTGTGA
>JADBJO010026530.1:0-22417 GCA_016801955.1 Conus betulinus | reverse complement strand
GCCTTCTCTTACTGTTTAGATGAATAGAAGTAACAAGGATCCAGAAGCAAACGGAAAACAACTTGTTGCAGCATTGTTCTTGCAGACATTCACGTTAGGGGCAACGATTAAAATGTACGAGCACTCGCCAGAGAAGAATTCTTTCTGTGCCCCCCGCCCCTCCCCCTTTCCCTTAAACCCTAAGTCTGTACTACTTTATGCGGCAGCAGTTCTTCCTAGAACTTATTTTTTGTTTGCTTCCTCAACGCGAAAATAAACGACAATAATCATTACCATCAATCATATCATCAGTCATCTCTAGTCCTCTCTCTGTCTCCTCTCTCTCTCTCATGTGCATACTCCCATGCACATACACGTGTTTGCGGTTTTATACACTTACCACTGTGTGTTATGAGAGAGAGAGATTATGATGACGATACAGAATGAAAGTCTTAGATTTCCGTACGGGAGCAGAGCACGGCGCGCGCCGCGCGCGACGTGCATGCACCCCGAGCCACATAACATGGCTTTGTGTTATAAACGTGTTGTGATTGTGTGGATTTGCGTGGTGCGCACGCAGCACAGCCAGAGGGGATCAACAAACCGTGTGTGTTTGCGTGCGTACTTGGTAACACAAATGTGATTTCTCTAATGGCATTTTCCTGAATACAATCCTTTCCCTGCTGCTTTTGGGGGAGCTTCTTTGGTTGTGACTTTCCCTGTGGGCTGGAGAAGAAAAACCGGACAAAAACAGAACACCACTTTGACCCCCGATGGCCATGTGGTAGGCCTATGACCTGCAAACTAACCTGTTTTACAGCCATGCACGAGTGCCAACGCCAGATTGTATGATCGACATGTGCCGAGAAGTGAAAGAGAATCAAGTTATGTGCAAAACAACGTAGTAGCAGTCTGGCTTAACGAGGGGGATGAAATGCATGGAGCTCCCATCTGACTTTCCTTGAAATGTTTTTCCAGCAATCTTTGTACGGCTTCTGTTTCGTTAATGATGCAGGGGATTAATTCATCTGACGCAGCATCAGTTGTCTTCCTATATTACTACTGTCGTTCGCTCAGTTAAACGTAAGTCGTTTGATTAGTTTCACGCGATTGGGCTTGCCCTTCAAAAGACCATAAGACCAACTAACGGAACTTTTTATGCAGTTTGAAAGTTAGGCCTGGAAACCGCGTTGAGCAGCACTTGTTAACTGGGACGATGCTTGAAGTTGTGACTCCAGATGGCCAGGAAAAACAGGTCACATGATGACCGGACCACTTCCCTGTGCTGTGGATCTACATTTTTGCGTTTTTTCCACCTCTCTTGCTTCCGTTTTTAAATACGCAAGCATCACATTGAATGGGGGAGGGGGGGGGGGGGGGTGGGGGGGAGGGTGACTGAAAGATTGCTGCTTTGTTTATGGATTTTTTAATTATGTTTCTTTTACGGTATTTTCCCCATAGTTTTGTACACATACTCATCACTGCATACATGACTATGGTCACTTACTGACTCAGTAAAGCAGCTCGTAAGGAAGAAACCTCCTCGGCCGCTTCAGTGCCAGTATTCGCAACAACCAAAAAACACACCACGATGTTTTAGAAATAAGAATACATAATGAATAAATAAATAGCTTTTTTCTCTAAGACCAACAGGAGGGGAAAAAAGGTGGGGACAACTAGGGAATCAAACAATCTATTCGAAGATGTGTCCACTGGGATTAGTACAAGAATTCAAGCATCTTTGTTTCGCCAGAACCTCGCCCAAGCAGTTACTGAGAGACAAGCGTCACTTAAACCACTCCCCACCTCCCACTCAAACCCCTCCACCCAAAGTTGGTTACCCGCGCACGGATCTGCGTGCCAAAGGTAGGCCTACCCCTTTGATCTGCAGTCAGGTCAGAGCCTCTGAACGGACACTGACTGGCCAGGTCAGATTTAGATTTGTGGCTCTCCCTGTTTTTCGTCGATAAAATCTATCCCACACCAGAATGGCCAGATGTCTGCCATCCAGATCGAGATCAAGAGACGAAAACCATCTTAGAAATTCCAAAGTGGTAATTTCTCGTCCCCATGGGAGAAACATCTCTTGGCTTGCTTTCGTAGACGCGAAGATTAGTTGTAGGGGGTAGGGTCCCACGTCCGTCGCAGGCGCCGCTGCTAGCTGATAAGTCCCAGTGGCGGGGACAGGGTCATGATCTGCCACAGTGGCCACAGGTCAGCATCGGCGGGTCCGGGGTGGTTCTTGAGCTGACTGCAGCCTGGCGTTGCTTTATCCCCTTTGCCCTCTTTTCCTTGGACGACTTTCTCTGCGGGAGGTCTTTCAAACAAGAGGCAGAGCCTTGTGAATGTGGGCGAATCTCCAGGCTCCCCACGGGTCGTCAGCACGAGGTTCTGACCACTGGCGGTGGTCGATGTACAGGTACTTAAGGGAGCTTTTCTTCAGATGGTCTTTTTGTAGCGCTTTTTAGGCGCTCCTCTATCACGATGTGGCCAGTGGACAACCTCTCCGTAGAGAGGGGACCATTTTTGGCAGGCGGTGAATTCCTCCATCCGGAGACGTGCCCCTGCCCAGCCGCAGTTGGGGACTTCAGCAGTACAGCCCTCTATACCTTGGAGACCTCACTCTCGTTCCGAGGACTTAGACGTTGGTGGTAAAGTCACTCCAGTGGACATGTTGAGGAATTGTGGGCGGAAGGCAGCGCTGCTGGAAGCGTTCACGGAATCGAGGTGGTGACGGTAAAGGGGACCCACGACTCTGAGTGTGGTCGCACGACTGCACGAAACAACGCTGATCTTGGTGCTTTGCTTCAAAATTGCCGTTTTGTTCCACACTCGTTTGTAAGTCTTCCGAATGCAGCGTTTGCTTTGGGAGAAAATGCACATCACATTCCAAAGGCCACAAGAAGCTGTTTCCAATAATCAGGGGGACGGAACAGGTAACGTAGGAAATAAGACAAGTGATTTAAAAACAAATAAAAGCCCGAAATACCAGCACAACAACCAGTACGTGAAAAATAAAGGACAAGTAAAAATTCATGATTTTAAAAAAAAACAACAAAAAACAAAAAACAAAACACTACACTACCACTACCACCATTGACCAAACATTAAAAAAAGCAAAAACAAAACAAAAGCAAAACAAGGTGACCAGAAAGTGCCAACATGTGACCCATCAACAGAGAAGTGATCAAACAAGTCAAAACAAACAACATGTTCCGAAGTCTTGAAAGATCCATCAAACTGGCCTGGTGTTGTGGACATTGCATATTACGAAACCTCTTCTTCCTATAACTGGTGGCCTGACACTGATTGTTTCCAGTTTGTGTTTTTGCAAAGATAAAAAGACTAGTGGCCTGGCCCTTGGATGTGATGGTCTGTGTCCAGGGCATCTTACCAGATAGGCATCTTCTTCCTTAAAACTCTCAGTTCACAGGGGGGGGGGGGGGTGTGATACAAAAAAATCTGGGGGGGGGGGGGGGGGGGGGGTACAGGGGGGGTTGTTTGTGTTGGTTTGGGGGGGGGGGGGGGGGGGGGGGGGTGGGGGGGGGGGGGGGGGGGGGGGGGGAGGGGGGGGGGGGTGGGGGGGGGGGGGGGGGGGGGGGGCAATTGGGGGGGGGGGGGGGGGGGGAAGACGAGATGGGGGGGGGGGGGTGGGGGGGGGGGTGAAGGGTGGGGCGGGGGGGGGGGGGGGGGGGGTGGGGGGGTGGGGTGGAGTAGGCATCGAAACAAACAAATAGAAGGAATAAAGTATAACCTGCCTCGGTAAAGAACCATCTATGGTTATTTGTGCTGAATTGCATAATACATTACAGTGCGTAAAAAAACCAGTATTAGTACAGACCGGCTTGCACAGCGACAGTAGTCTGTGTCTAATATTTTAATGGACTGTTAATGATTGACGGCGGGTAGTAACAACACCCGCGTAGAGAGGAGGAGAGAGGAGGAGCAGAGAGAGAGAGGAGGAGGAACCTGGAGAGAGAGCGAGAGAGAGAGAGGAGAGGAGAGAGAGAGACAGGCCAGGAACAGATATGTGAGAAATGGTTCAAAAGAAAAATCAGACACACAACCACACCCACCACACCCCACCACACACACACACCAACAGGAAGAGAGAGGAGAGAGGAGAAGAGAATGGGAGTATTCGGCATGTTGCAAAAGGGTCTGTATATCAATATGCTAAACATACATCATCTTTCATCACGAATGGTTAACAAAAGAATTTTCAGGAAACAAAACCAGACCACCGCATGGGTAAGTGGCCGTCAAAAAAAAACAAACAAAAAAACAGCACCACCAACCAAGACAACATAAAACACTCGGGAATAGTTGAACATCTTGGCAACACGCGTGTATCCATCATCAGCTTATTGAGAGATCTTGGCACGCTTGGCTGTTGGGATGGATGACACGTATACAAACAATCAAACTCATGGCACCACCGCTGATGAAAAAGTGTGAAAAGAACAGAGAATTTAGGATTGAATGTAAAGCCAGCAGGCAGGTTCTGTCAGTCAATTCACCTGAGTGAGGCAGGAGCAAGCTGGTAAAAGGTACGGTGGATGGGGAAAAAGCGCTGAGGACCTGGTCTCATAACACAAGGATACGGCCCTGGATTAAATCTGCTATAAAACCAAATACACCACAAACATAATGATGAAAGAAAATTTACAGAGAAAAGTAACAGTAAGACTGTCCCGGATTAAGCATACGGCCAGGCCATTTAACTAGAAAAAACCCACCTATTTAAAAACGGTTCGGAAAACCAGTTCATTAGCATGAAAAACAAGCCATTTAAGGCGTGGGGGAGGAACCCCAACCGATTTAGCATGGGAAAACCAGCCCATTTAGCATGGAAAACACCCAACCCCTTTTCAGGGTGGAAACCAGTCCATTTAGCATGTGGGATTGATTCCAATAGTTGGCGACGCATGAAAAAAATGTTTGGGGAGCACGATCATTGTACATCAGACATTTAATACCGCTAGGGTTGAAAGGTTTTCAGGGCGAGCAAACCACTTGTGGGTGGCGTTGCTGGCTTAACCTATTACAATATTTTTGCTAAAAAAGGTTATGACAAAAGTGGGAAGAATGTAATCAGCTGCAATGTGCATCCAAAAAACAGCCTAAGGGAAGGTGGGATCGATTCAGAGTCAGGGACATTGGATTCGCGCCAGAATTGCCTGAAGCGTTTTGTTCCACTGAACTTTAAGTAGGATGAATCTGATTCTGTCTGTATGTAACAGGATAACTGCAATTTCAGTGCAATCAAAACCAAAATACAGTTCGTTGTCAAAAAGGAACATTTGTTTCCTAAGCATCTGGCGATAGTTATCTTAACTGAAGACCAAAACTTAAGCTTTACAGCTATGATTTACATGCATAGAAGAAAAAGCTTAATGGAATCCCGAAGCATGTGGTTGTGGAGAGTTGCATTACCGATTGTCAACAGCATGAAAAAAAAAAACTCTTCCGTTTATCTCAGTTATGTAGACACTAATATCAATTAGCACAAACCTGTGAAAATCGCACTGTCGAGTGGACAAACATACCTTTAACGGAGGTGAAGAAAAGTAGTAATATCATAATTGTTTTCTGATGGTTAAGGTTATTGCTTTATAAATTCCAGTTGTTATCGACTTATGGGCCCGATTAAAAGTGAAAAAAAAATTCAAGTCTACGTCGATTGTCCTTTGTAATCTTCTTTGAGAAGGTTACGGCCATTATTGTGATTAGTAAAAAAATGTGCGAGGAGAACAGATACTTTTCCATTTCAAGCAGTTTAGAGACAAAGTAATAGTTTTCCTATCTGAATACATTTATCGTAATAAGCCAGAATCGTTCAGCGACAAGCTTACAATTTTTTGTTTGTCGGTTGTGTTTTGTTTGTTTTGTTTGTTTGTTTTGTTTACATACATGCTTAGAATGACTGAAGTTATAAGCCTTCAAGAAAGATCTTAGCCATCTTGTCCAGATTGCACCCATTTTCCCCGAAATAATGTGTGGACCAGTTTACCCTCTATAAGATGCCAACTGAGAGAAAAAAAAATCTGGTGAGAACTGTTTCCATTTATCGTTTGGACCGTTCAAAGAAAGCTTTGACGATATGGACGATAGCGTTTCCACGGTCGGGGGGAGGGGGGGGGGGGGGGGGAGGGGGGGGGGGGGGTTGGTGGCAGAGGGGAGAGTAATGGTGGCGGGAGCGGGGGGGCGCCCCGCACCAGTAAATGAACAAAAATAAGTCAGGCTGATGAAAAGTGCTAAGGACTCACAGGGCTATCCGATTTTCAGCCAAATAATCGTCCCATACTGTCACACTCACGTTCCTTAGATTTCCATTGCACTGACCGTCACGGGGGGAGGACTGACGTGGTCGAGGGAAGGGGGACAAAGGAAGAGAAATTTGATCTGTTGTGAATACCTCTCCTCAATGCTCTGCAAATTTACAATTCGTTGTGTGTCACGGCACTTAAGGAGGAGCCTTCAACAACAACTTCTTTATTGCGCATAAGCCGCAGTGTGCACTCGAACAAAGCCACCAAACGCAATGGCTCAAGGGCGCATGAGCAGGGGGCGCGAGCGCTCCGCATCACAAAAAACTGCATGAAAGGAAAATCAGAAAAGCCTTTTCGCACACACGCTGGAGGAAGAGCGAGAGAGGGTAAATCTAGAGAGACGAGACACAAAGACTGAGAGAGGAGAAGGAGAGGATGAGCGCGGAGAAGGGATTTAACAAATGATACAGGAAACACACAAACAGCAAATATAACACACACCATTGTCCTGAAAAGGATGAGGTGCCTTATTCTATTACTACAAAAAATATCTTGTCATGAGGTATTGATATCAGCTGGGTGTGTGTGTTGTGTGTGTGTGTGTGTGTAGTAATTAGGTCGGGATGTTGGAATCAGTGGGAATGGGAAATGGCAAGCGAGATGCAGCAGGTCTGCTCTGCCTGCCTAGACTTGCCAAGTAATCAACGGGGAACGTTTTTTTGAACGGGGATAAACGAAGGGACGGGGAACGGGAATACCGGACCGTGATAAATCAGGGTGTGGACAGTGAACTTACCTATAGCAGGTGCGACGTTAGAGGCTGAGAAGGATGCCTAGAGACAGTATGGTTCATCTTAGAGGGCAGGACTAGACGAAGCTTACGAATTATTTCCCTTTCAGTTAGTTTCGCATACCAAGACTACATTTCACCTTCACGGTCTCCCTTACTGGAGGACGCGAAAAAGGAAACAAAAAAAACAAAAGAACAGCGAGATCACGATCAGTCCTAAAAACAGAGGATTCACGCTCTTGCGTCCTAAAATCGTCCCATACCATGCGTCTCCTATCTCCAGATAAAGCCCCCAGATTGGAGATTTGCACATATAACTTGATGGAGCACGCTAACCAACATGTTTTCCACAAGATATGAATAGTACAATTTCAGAAGCCATGTTTTTCAAGTGCTGCAAAACCCACAATCGAGAATAGCACAGTTAATTTAACTGATTGACGTAGAAGCCAAATAAACCCAATACCCACCGGCAAACATTTACACGTGTCGAGAGACACCAAGGATTTGTGTATTTTTTTTCTGGAAGAGCAACATATCGCGTGTTAGCGTGACCCAAAGTATCTTTGCGAAACTAAAAAAAAACAGAAACAAAAACACTGAGTTTCTTTTCAAAACTAGGAGTATGGCGAAGAAAAACCTTAAAGCTGCCATAGGCCAGTAGCTAGGAAGTTGGATAATGCAACAGGTTGAGAGAATCTGGGTCAGCACCCCTAGATGGACATGCCTAGTACTGAGCAGGGAATATTTACTGAGGGGGGGGCAAAGGAGTTGCCCGACTGTGATTGTAGTGTTAAAAAAGATGTAATGGAAAGAAAAAGAAAGCAAAGGGTGTTCCGGACGAAAGGGAAATCAAATTAAAACCACAAAAACTCTTTGATTAAAAAAAGGAGGATTTCTGGGGTTCTGGTGCATTAGGAAAAAAGGGGATTTTCTTTGGGACTATGCTTCAGACCCGGGCTGGATGTTAGTGGGATTAATGCCATTAAACCAGTTTAAATAACATGGCACTAAAAGAGATTGATGTTTGAGCAGACCGTGAGGCGTGAGAATGCTGCCAAAAGTTCCAAGCTCTACCGTATGGATTTGAAACTAGTATCAAGGACAATGATGGACTTTAGATATGGGCATGAAATTAAATTAGTAGGGTGAAAAAAAAGAGTTCTGTGCCTGTTGTCAGGAAAGAAGCCGATGTATGATCAAGCTCTTGTATTGTATTTTACAATGTAATCGATCTAGTTTCGCGTCATTCGACAGTAGGTATAAAATAAGAAATTTGCAGCCATGAACTACTCTCCATATCAACAATAACAAGAGTCGTAGGGAAAAAAAAAAGATTTACACACTGGAAGGCGCGTATCTGGATAATGTTCCTAAATCATGACCGAAAAAAGGTGAACCCTATTTTATCTGACCAGACAGCAGTAAAATGAGTCGGATTGACAATTTTGAACAACGAGGGGAATGCGTATAAAACTAGACCCCTTGTTTGCAATGTCGAATTTGTACCAGATTTAGTTCAATGATGTACAACTTTATTGTAACGAGACCAGACCACATGGGGGGAAGGTATGCTGATTTGGGCAGTATAAATAAAAAAAGTGATGTATAGTAGGAATCTGGTCTGTTGGCAACAGGACCGTACGAAGGTTGGATGGGGGAGGTAGGATAGAGAAAGTAATGAAAAATGTTGTGGGTAATAACCACCCTTTTACCTAAGACTATCGCAGAATTAGTAAGCTGTTGAGTCAGAGTTTATGTCAAAGAGAAAGAACCCTCGGTGAACAAGTGTGCAAAAACTTCAAAGGTTCATACTTTTGAGTGCAAGATTAGATCCAAACAATGAACTTGAATGTGACATGACCTTCATTTGGTATGGGCCTAGGACCTAGCGTAGCATGATGGTAGTGTTGCAAGTGTGCGACATGTGTGTGTATGATATAGGGCCTACGTGAGGATTTGTCCTGCATGCACACATTGGTATTTTGTTTGGGAGGGTTTTTGGGATTTGACATAGTATTATATGTATCGTGTTGAGACCTATAGTACATATTGGCGTACGTTGGTACATGTGTGTGTGTGTGTGTGAGTGTGTGTCTGCGCACATGGAGTGGGTGTGGTGTGTGGGAGGGTGCGGGGGATCATGGTGTTTGGATATTAGTATGTTGCATTTGGACGTGACGTGTGTCTAGAGGGGGTTCCAGGACCGAGAGCAGGATTGAGCGCGCATGGGGGAGTGTGAGACGGGACGCGTGTGTGTGTATTCATGCATTCATGTGGTGATGTGTGGTGTGTGGGGGAGCGAACACGCTGCGCTGAGCTTAAAAGTATTTTCTGGTGTTCTTTTCGTCGCGCTGTGGAGCGTGAGCATACCCGGTTAGAATATGTGTTGGGTGTTGCGCAGTGACACACGCGCAGCGCTAGTGACACTTTGATGGGACGAACAGATTGTTGTGTGATGGTGATCTTTGCATTGAGGAACACGGGACAACAAACACACACACGACACCAACAAAGTGCACCGACACCAGTCTGAAAGTGTCGGTATTCTGTGCTCCTATAGGTGCACACTGGAATTATCGCAATGACCGACAGACCAGCTTGAGAGTGAATATTTCGCGTCGTTACGAGTTGTTCCCTCAGCAATTGAACAGACGCGGACTTTGTTTGAAGCGAAGGAAAGGACTAGACCGGTGTGACCATGCTTGTTCTGGTGCGACAGGGATTACGTTTAAAATCTCGTTGTACATGTACGCTCTATGGATGATCTGAAGACTGAGAGCTTTAAAGCAGATAATGTTGGAGACTTGTGATTGTTCCTCTTGGTAGACGTTTGTTTGTCCATAATTATGTTATCATTGTGATGGGCTTGTTTGTAGGGCTGTGGTATCAGCATATGCATTGTATTACAGGTGTGAGTATAAAAAACGATATGGGTTTCTTCCCTGACTACCGCCGTCATCATTGTGAAGATTGTCTGTAGAGGAGAAGGGAGGGAGGGGGGGGGGGGGGAGAGAGTTGGCGCAATAGTTTGAAGTGGACTTGAGGATAGGAGTTTGCTGGGGACAGGGGGGAGGGGTGTGGTGAATCAAATTAGTGGATTTTGAAGCACCCCAGGGTGGGCGTTTGCTTTTGAACGTGTATCATTGTAAATCAAAAAAGAAATAGGCCGCTGTGAAAAACTTTCAGGAAAGGACGACAGACCGCTGCTAATGGGTGTAGTCACTCACTGATAACCATCATACCTTATGCTGGACACCGCCTACACACCCAGAGTGCATTCGAGAGACGGACATAATAAAATTGACATAATTTTCTGGTTCAGTATTCATGGACCATATTTCTTGTATCTGTGCATTAATAGCCAGTTAGCAAATACGAAAACATTTATTATTCATTCAGATGAGAAGAGTTTTGCTTCTTGCATCAATATTTACTTCTAATTTTTCTATAGGGGTAACCTGAATTTGTAATCAGTGTAAGTTAAAAGGAAATAGTGTTGAGAGTGTATTCCCTCATAACTGGAAACCTAATGCAGGCATTTCAACAGGATCGCCGCATTCTACCAACATTTTCTTTATATATTTTACAAAATGTTCATAATATCTTGAG
This sequence comes from Conus betulinus, assembly GCA_016801955.1. Classification (NCBI taxonomy): domain Eukaryota; kingdom Metazoa; phylum Mollusca; class Gastropoda; order Neogastropoda; family Conidae; genus Conus; species Conus betulinus. The sequence continues at coordinate 11,764 of JADBJO010026530.1, read as the reverse complement.
ATCCAGGTTTTAAAAAATTGATAGTATTAAAATTTGGAATTTTCCATAGTCTTAAAATCTTAATAGAGATAAATCGTGAAAATGCATAACTGAAACAAAGATTTTTCATTTCTCAGGAATGTTGCATCGTTCACATAGACTACAGCACTATGTTAGGGACCCCCTTCAATTTAGGTTCACTGTCATGTGTGTCCTGGGTGTGTGTGTTGTGGTGTGTGTGTGTGTTGGGCAGAGTGTAAGTGTATGTGTGTGGGTGTGTGTGGGTGTGTGTTAGCGAATGTCCATGGTGTCTGTATCGGTATCTGTATCTGCATTTGTGATTGTACACAAGCATTTCAAGTTTCTGAGAGATTTTTTTTTACAGAACATAGTTATTTATGTTATCTTTTCGCATTTTGTTTTAGGTAATTCGAGAAACTGAATATTATAAAAAAAAAAAAAAAAAATTTCTAATTGGATGTGGCGTTTGTGCTGTAGGACAGACATCGGAAATAATACTAAATCACAGAGATAGCACTTTAAAGTGATATAAACTATTCCCTATATGGATATCTGCGCCGATGGTGCTCTAGGAATAGCTGATGAGAAATACCACGTGATTGATAGATCACATAAACAGTGGTATAAACCATGAACTTCGTCTGACCAGCAGTCTGTTTTCATGTGGTAGACACTTGATCACCTCATTTATGCTGTGCTATCTTACGATTCCTTGTGTGTTGTGCGTGAGGGTGTATCATTATGTTCTGAGAAGAATACCTAGATCTGGTGACGATTCTGATTCCTGTGTCAACCCGAGATGACCTGCTCGGAAAACCTGTCTGTCAACAGTCCACGGTGGTGGAAGAAGCAGTATTGAGCCCACACCCATCACCAAGTATCACAGAGATAGTCAGGATTCCGTAATGTTGCTGTTCAGGGTTGTGGTGTAAATGCGTACACATAGAGCGGTTCACTCCTGCTTTATCACTCATGTGTTGAGGTATGAGGCAATAGGTTAAGCGAGAGAAAAACAGAAAGATGAGAGTAAGTGTTAGTGAGGGTGGAGGGATTTGCTCATTGGCCCCCCCCCCCCCCAATACTGTGGTAAGTGGCATTGTGTGCGTGTGAGTTACGTGCGTTGCGGTGTGTGAGTAGGGCATTTGGATGAGGAGCAGAGTCGTGGAGAGTGTCATGGTCAGGCCACTTTGGTTCTGTGTAGCTCAAGCTTTGTTGTACATAGTAGTTGTATTGTTGTGTTGATGGTAGTGTTTGTTTTCTTTTCACCTCGTTTCGTTAATGGCGGTTTGGGTGTTGTAGTTATGTTATTTAGTGTTTCAGATGCAGGTTGATATTTGGATGTGATGTGGTGAGATGGTGTGTGAGTGTTACAGATAGTAAATGGGGTAAGTTGAAGATGGGGGGATTCCAAGTTAAATGTGTTACGTGGTTCCACGGGGGGGCGCTGATGTGTGTCGCTCGAGAGGCACATTCGACTGTGAGAGAAGAAAAACTGATGGACATGGTAGAGGTAGGAAAGGGCGTGGTGTGATACTGTAATAAGCAGTCATATAAACCCACAACTATTGAAGAAGCTAATTAAAATTTGTGAACAAAAAACCCACGACCCAAACCCAAACAAAAACGGCAAATACCCCCCCCCCCTCCCCCCCCCCTCTCATTTTTCCCCCAATAAAGAATACAATGTTGATCGAGAGGCATTGATTTATGGTTGTGTGGGGTATAGTTGCGTGCGTGGGTGGGACGGACCACGTTTTCGAGCAAGCCGTGCGCCGATGGATTGTGTTCGCAATCTCAATTACATATTCAGGAGTGTGGTGAGCTATAAGCTTGTGCAGCTACAGACGACGGACAGTCTTGTTTTAGGCACTGTTTTACGTGCGACTTTTTAGAGGACAGAGTGTCGTTTCATTGTCAATTGGCTCACGAGACTTAGAAAGAGAGAGGCGAATCTCACGCCAACCCTGCCGAGATATATACACGGACTTAGCTGACGAGGATGTGTGCCACCACAGGAATGTGCAAGTTAGTATGTATTAGAAGAGTGCGGGTGATGCTATGTGTTCGGCTTTTGTTGTATGTCTGTTACAGACTTGAAGCAAGCATGCCGAAACACGTGTTTTTTGCTGCGGGGAGAGCTAGGGGATCTTGATTGAGAACGACTGTCTTCCGTAGTGGACTCATGTAGGCTTAGCAGTAAGATGTCCTTTTTTCTCGTGCTGTAAAAGAAATGACTTTTATTCGTTTACACGACACAGTGTCACAAAACAGACAACTTGATACAATAACACACACACAACTAAGTTTAGATAAATATATGCAACTTACATAAGGGGACCAATTGATTAAATGGAGGTTCTCTGATGGCCATATCCACTGACCACACAAGTACGTGAGGACGCATACCATGGCAACAATACATAAAGAGCAAAAAATATTATACTGTACACCTCATCAGAGACTTAAAAAACAGAAAAGTAAGGACCAGAAAGTTAAAGACCAAAATTGGACGAGGTATCCAATTACGAATCCAGGTTTTTGTCTCTTACGGCATATACAAGTGACAGGCTCTTCATTATATGGGGTGCTGTCCCATCACGCACCCATAAAGGGTATAAATGCTAGAAAAAATAGGAATATGATTTTGTACATGTCTATGAAAAAGTAGGAAATAATTTTTTTATGGTATTTTTGAAAAAAATGAAAACGTAATTTTCTTCCTGGTCCTTAGCATTTGCTGAATATTCTGTACGAAAAATAAAAATTAAACAGGCAATAGTAATCAGCCACAGTTGAGTTTTGCTTTAATGCCTGGAGATGTGTGCCACTCCTCCATCATCCCCTTCACCTCACATTTTTGAGTTTGCTGCTTTAATTGCCTTTCTATCTATTGGTTGTGGTCATTCTGGTTATTCTTTTTCATCTTTTTTGATCTTGTTTCTTATTTGGTAGGTTTTTATTTAATTTTTTTTTTTTTAGACCCAAATTAATGTTATCCTCCTTGGTTTGAACATATTTTGCCAATGAGAAATGCAAGAGAAGGGGCTAGATTGTATAAATTTCCTTTTCTTTTTTAGTAACTTTTTTTCCAGAATACAACTAATGTCTTTAATCCTGCTGCTCAGTGTGGATATATATCTCCTTTTCTGAACCAGAAAGCAAGAAAGGGAGGCTAAGATCGTATAAATTTGCTCCGCGTTTTTCCTTTTTTGTCTTTTTTTTTTAGCGCAAACCCTTCCAGACCAAACTAATGTCTTATATCCTACTTGGCGTGGACATATCCTTGTTGGCCAACTACAATGCTAAGAAACAGAGAAGAACAAGAGATTGATGTTATAAAATTCCTATGAAGAAAAAAGAATTTTTTATTTCAGTTGCACGACAGGAAACTTGACTGTGAACTGGTGGAAGGAAACCATGGGCGGGCTCTGTTGAGAGGTGGGTTGGCGGATAGAAAATGTTTGCATATACTGAAATAATGTTGTTGAAGGTTGTTTGTGTTTCTGCCTTGACTTTCTTACCTTTCCATCTTTTAACATCGCTAACTGGTCCGTCTATTACTTTCCCTACAGAGTTGTTATGTTAAAGTAGGCATCTTCAGAAAGGGACTTTATGGTTCAACTGGTCTCGGTTCTTCACTTATAATGTGTTTTGCGCTTTTTTATGCTATTGTTGATGTGCTGTTACGAGGGACGGAAACGACAATTAAGTGTGTGTGGCAGGTGCCTTTTGCCCACACACAAATCAAACCATTCAGTGTACTCACGGGGGAAGTACCAAGTTAGTATGTGAATTTCATTGAGACTGACTTCTCTAGCAATATGTGAACCACCACAACACACACACCACACCAACCACAACACACACCCACACACACAGGAGAGCACGAGCAGTGCCATTGGTACCAGTATCACCTGAATAGATATAGTACAGCAAAGATACCAGAATTGTTTAGTAATGGCAGACTTTAAGGGCACTGGAAAATTTAGATGAAATTGAGCATGAAAATTGTCAGAAATTTATGACATTGATTGTTCCGGTTAACTACATTCTGGACTTACCAATGGTTTAGTCTCCCACACATCCTCTGAGCTATGAACATGACTCTCTCCACCGGCACTTGCGCTGGGCCCTCCCTCCTTTGCTTCGCCTCCCCCAACCCCCCATCACCCCCCTCCATTATAATTCACCCCACCCCCAACTCTCCATTTTTCTTTTTGGTAATTGATTTGATATCTGAAATTGGATTGTTCACAGTGTGCAAAATCCTTCAGAAACACCTTCAAGTACCACATTGGTGTCTGTGCTGGAGGACGTGGACATTGGGGTGGAGTCGCGGCAGAGGACCGTGGAGATGGCGGTTGAAGATGACTCTGTACTCCTGTGTCAGTTCATAGAAAAGGGTATGAAGCGGAGGGCCTGCCAAGCCAACCTATCATAGTGCAGAAGGTTGGTGAAACAGTCGTCTTGGGGTTATGGGGAGAGGAGAAGCAAGGGGCTTTAAAGCTGATATTTTGTGTGTGTTGAGTCGTCGTACAGGTCTGGATTCACTTCTGTTGCAAATGGGGGGTATTTTTTCATATCAATCTGAGCAGATTTTGATGCCTTTATCCTATATTTTGGTGTGTGTTGAGTTGTAATGGTAAGGGTTTTCATTCTGTTACAAATGGCGGTGATTTTCTTATTTATTACCTGGGCAAAATTTGATGCCTTTTTATAAAAACTTACATTTTGTGTGTGTTGAGTTGTAACGGGTAAGGGTTTTCATTTCTACAAATGGCGGGTTATTTTTCTTATATTTACCAGAGCAAAATTTGGATGACTTTATCCTATATTTGTGGTGTGTGTTGAGTTTTAATGATTAAGATTTTTCATTCTGTGCAAATGGGGTATTTTTTGCATGTTTTTCCGGAGCAGGGACTGATGCCTTTTTCCTTTTTTGGCATGGTCATGCTGTAGCTGAGGGGGTATTCCATCAACTTAAAGAAAGTCTCTCTATTCTCTTCTCAAGTTCCACCACCTACACATAGTAAGGGGTTTGCTTCCATTTGTGTAGATGTTCAGATATGGTCACTCCTTTCTGTACTGAAATTAGGAACTTACACCTATTGGTCATTGGAACAAGGTACAGGGGAAAAAATAGAAAAGGAACAAAAAGACAAGGAAAAAAAAGGGATAAACCACATAGCGAATATACTGCAAGTGACTTGCCAAGGGAATTTAGGTGTATTGAAAGTTAGCCTCTGTCATGAGCAATGATGCCTGGGACATTAAAACAAAAAAAAACATAGATGATGTCTTTCCTTTAGTTGTTACTGTCTGTGTGTCATGAGCTGATGAAAAAATTGGTTATGCAGCCAGTGTTAGGAGAGGGCACTTATGTCCTATCTCATCGGATGGAAGTGAAAGGACTGACTTTATGATTGACCTGCAAAAAACATTGAAACAAACACATGTTGTTTTGAAGAAAGTAATGGCTTTCTTTTGAGTATGAGAAACACCTGAGGGACTATGTATGAGTATGAAAGCACCTGAGGGGACTAAAAATGGCCTTTATGTTTAACTATTCCTTTATTTGCATGTGGTGAAACCCTACAGTTGCTGTGGACAGGCCCCCAAAGTTAAACACAGGACATGTGACTGGGAGGGAAAAACGATCTATAGTAGATTAGACTTCATGAAAACAACCACATTGACAGCTCTCTCTACTTCATGTGGAATGCTGATATTTGAACATGTAAGAATAACAGCTAAAAAGATGAAACGGGAATATAATGGAATGGTTTCACTTAACAGATGTGGACGGCCTTTTATCTGAGAAGACTCACAGCCAAAAGATCAAAGAAGGTACAAAGATGCAAAACTATCCACATTGCTGCTGATTTCTGTATTTCCTCAAAGTGTTTCTCTTTTCCCATGTACAGATTTTCATTGTTTCTCATGGGATCCCCTCAAACCCCGCTCCCCCATCCAACCCACCCTCCAAAAGATATGCTTCTTGTCGTTGCAGATGTCCGGTGGTCCAACTCACTCTTGCCTCCTCCCCTACCCCCCATTAAACAAAAAGAAAGAAGTTGTGATAATACACTTGCATGAATGGCCTGTTCTATTCGGGAACAGGTAATGATCTAAAATCAAATCTGATGGAAAAAGGACAGCAGTGTTCTACTTGGAGAGTCTGACAAAAACTTCCTCCAGTAAAAACAAAAATGTGGAAAATTCAAAAATGTGAGAGTAAAATTGATGTAGAAGGGCTTATCTCTTTCTCTTCCACTCACATTTCTCCTGTTTTTCCCTCTTCTTAGGTTCTGGTATTGAATGTCTGAAGTGTAGAAATGGAAGTCTGATTTTCTTCTTATGTGTTAGGGTGAATTTTCACCTATAAGCTTAGTTTGTTAGTGAAATTTAAATGTTAAGGAATATGGTCTTAGAGAAAAAATGCATTCGGAGAAGTACAACATTGCATCCTCTCGTGACAGGGTCGGGGGAAGCCGGTAAAAAACAACAGACCCAAGAGTGGGATGGGGATGGGACGGAGAGAGAGAGCAGGGTGTGCAGACCTTGGTTTTGCAACAGTTGCAGGTTACCCCTTTTCACAAGCTGTGGGCCCCCCCGATTCCCGAAAGAGACTTCGTCAGGGGGATTCAGTGCAGTGGGAGCCAGTTTGGTGGAACATTTGGATGTTGGCTTCTTTTAGCGTACTGACTTCTGCTGGGTTACTTTGTTGCATTTTTTTTTCTTAACATTTCAAAAAGTCCATAAATGAATTAGTATCCAACGTCTGTTGTTTGTTTTTTTTTCATTGGTGGCCACACCCAATTGGTACTACATTAATTGCATCTTAATTCCAATCTTGATTGGATTTAGTTTCATTCAGTTTTTGTTTTCTGCGCAAACCATTTCAGAATGTCAGCCAACGTCAAAGAAGAATGTCACCTGCTGACCTACAGGATTACAAATACCATCGAATTTCCATAGCTTTACAAAAACATTCTTCTAACAGGCCATTCATCTTTGTTGGTGATCAGTATAGCTCTTCATTTTTTCCATCTTCTGATATTCAGGGAAATGGCTGGCTCAGAAAACAACTGGTAAAAGGGAACTTCAGTCAAACTGCAAGAAAATATATGAACAACAATTTTTGCTAGTTTATTTCAGAAACCTCCAAGGTCAGCCATCGTATGTTGGTGCAATTCATCATACTGAAGAAACGAGATTTCGTACAAACAGGGATGTGTCATATTGTAGTCTGAAATAGTGAAGGGCAGTTTGCACCTCTGAGTTTCAAAATAAGGGGGGAAAAAGCAAACAACAATGTCCTAATCATTTGGAGCTGTCTAATGTGAAATATAGTGTTCCTGTCCCGTGTGGAGTTCTTCTTGTGCTAACACTTCAGTGGCTACAGCTGCCTTAGCCTGAGGATCGGAAGAAGGCACACCATTTCTTTCCTAAAATCCTTCTTCTGCAGGAAACACTATTTCAGCTTTCCAGCATTTGACAATATGCTTGCTTTTCATCATCCTCATGATGTGGGTGTTCATGTTCAAAGGCAGAACTTAAAAACAAGCTTTCTTCTGGTTATGTATTGTGTTTTTAGGTGGTGTTACTTTTTTGTTCCAGTACAGCTGTTTGGGTCAGAATGAATGATTGTTTCCACATACGGTTTACCATCACAAAGCACTTATGAATGCGTATGTTAGGGAAATGGTATATACATTCTAAGTGATTGCTTCCATTTCTGTCGTTTCATTGGATTCCTATTTCATAATTCAAAACTGGTTTCGTTGAAGTGAGCCGTTGAGTGTTGTTGCTGGAATCCATGGGGCCAGGGGCATAGGATGGAACGTTGCTGTCGCAGTGCAAAGAGGTCACACATGCACTTGTATCTATGGAATACAACCCAGCCGGGCATGATATGCTCATGGCAGTAATGCTCTAACATTTCGCATACTGGCAGCTACTGGACTAAAGGCAATTTCTTTTGTTTGAATTGGTGGGTAGTGGGCCACCTCTATTGCAAAAGCCCACCATGCTTGTGCCAAAACAAGTTTGGCAGTCAACACGTGCGTGACCCAGGTTCATCCTTGATTCTTCAGTCATACTTTACTGCCCATATCTGGATAGAGCTCTAGCGGCAAAAATTTCAGTATGCAGATCAATTCAAAAATGCAAGTACAAGCAAACACAAACACAAGCAAAACACAAAAGCGCAAGCAAAAACAAATACAAGCAAAAAACAAAAGTAAAAGCAAAACATTATGCAGACTTTAAGTATTGACATGCATGTCAGGCAGATCTTGACTATTTACTTTGGACTTTTTGGAATCAAAATCAAACAGCAACATTCATGGGGTCACTGTTGGTGGCAGTGCTGAAGTATTGCGCTGTACACATTTGATGTGAGAATTATAATCAAACAATCAGAAAGATATTGTTAAAGATGGGATGCCGACAATCAGAAGGCTGAGGTCAGAGTTCAGAAATAAATGAAAACGAGTTTGGGGGAAAGATGAGAAAATATGGAGATTGACCGTGGTACCACACGCCGAAAATTAAAAAAAGGGACTTTGTCATGGGCAGGGTTAGAAATGCAAGTAGCTATCATCGCAGTATGTTGTGCCATGTTCTAATTGACTGGTGCAGCCAAAAGTATCATTTGCTTAGATTCTTGGTCGTGATTTTTGATGATAGATTTCATTTGCTTTTGAAAGCTTATATACATTACGTTACTATTATATGTCCACAACTTTGATCTGTTTTGTAAAGTTTTTTTCGCAACATTGTCAGGCATGCATTTGAAAAAGAAAAAAATTGTGGCAGTGTCAGTTTTGCTTCCTAGCATGATTTTTGAGGTGCCATAACCTTACAAAGGAGGACTGGTTTCATAAGCCAGCAAAAGGCAGGCATGTCTGCTATTCAGAAGGCAAAACTTTAAGGCTGGTTTTTTCACATGTAGCACAAACTTTTTTCAATAATTCAAGAAATGACTTATTTTCAAATGCTTGATTATTCTGTATGTTATCGGTTAGTTGAAGGGCTGACCTGTTAAAGTTTGCAGCATAGTTCCTTGTAGGCTTGAAAGTGATGGAACTCATATGGCATGGCACTGATAAGGGGACGATAAACCAAGAAGAATGATGTGTATGATTGTTCATAACAGCATGGTTTCATCCTGCCGTCAAGCTGATGGGAGAAATCCAGGTCATTGCCACGCTCGCAGCAAGGAAACCGGGGATTGCCATCTGCCATGGCGGTCGTGGGGCTCTGTCAAGGCGCTTTACAACCCGGCCTCATGGGTCATGATTGTTCGTTGGGGCAAAAAGAGCAGGGCATGGGTTCAGGGGTTTTTTGTGATTTGGGGGGGAGGGGGGGGGGGGGATATTATCAGAGTGTTCTGTTGTGAAATATTGGTTGTGGAACCTTAAGATGCTTTGGTGTTTGTGGCCCTGGTATGTTAAATTTGGAAAAAATGGAAAGGGAGAAAAGTGGTTAGAAAGATGGCTCCAAACACACCGCTTGGGTGCATCGGGGGAAAGTGTAAATACATTTGTCCAAAGAAAAAATAAAAAAACATCATCCAAAATTGTAAACTTTTTGATGTTTCAGATTGCAGAAAACACTCAAATGGGAAAGTAGGACAATGTTGGTCAAAAAAAAATTACCACCACAAAAAAACAGTCTTTTGTTTTGGTTGATTCATTGTTTGGATGAGGAAGTTAGAATTGACAGTCCAGTACTCCGGTAATGTCCTACTCTGCGTTAGATTTAATACATTTGTTTATCTGCTCTAACCCCCACAACCCCAACCCCCCAGCTACTGTCCCACTGTTCCCATTTATCAACCCAATCTTCCTCCATACCGTTTCAAAAGTTCAGAAATCGTATTTCCTGGTCTTCATTTATGTTAACAATATTTCAAATTTGTTTAGGTATATTCCAGTCTTGTTTTTTTTTTTCATCTGCAAAAACTCTCAGTGGTTATATGATTTGAAGAGGAAATTTAAGAACATACCGGTTTTTTTGAAAAAAAAATATGAGAATTAATTGTTAATTTTACGTTGAGTGTTTTGATTCATATGGTTTTACTGGGTAGGATGCAGCGATGAAGGTGTGATGTGGAAAGTAGGTTTTGGATTTGATGACAGGTGCCAGTTTGGAAGATTGCAAAAGCGTGCGAGCACTTTGAAACCAACGGTAGCCCAGGCTCAGCTCGTGGAGGTTATTGTCAAACAACTTTGGCAGAAAGAGGTGTTCGTTGGGGACATCAGAGGTAAATTATGCTCTTGGTTTTTCTTTCTTTCTTCTGTCTCTCTTTAATTATTGCTTTGCCATCTTCTGCGGCACCTCAGTGGCATTGCAACCCATGAGGCAAATCCGACGCTATCAAGCAGCCCACAGCCTGGCCTTCTTTTTATTCCTCTTGGAGGAAAATTTGGGTTGTGTATGTTTGTGTTAAATCGTAATGCATGGGGATTATCTAGCAAGGAGAGCATGTAGTTTCCATGTGCTATTCCACTGTACAACCTAATATTGGCAAGCTGCATCAGTTGGTAGTGTTGGCTGGCTCTAATTGTAGTTGTGAGACTGACTGCATAAATTTTCATCAAAGGAGATATTTTAATTATGCCTACCTTGTTTGTTACATCTGAAATGTACCAATAGCATGTAGAGCTAACCTTTCTCCTGGTGGAACTGAGGATTGTCCCGTGGACAGGTAATCCGTGACTAAGGATCACAAACCTAAAAGGCATGCAATGAAAGTAAAGTTCAAGACTCTTGAGATTTGTATCATGGCGATTTTGAGTTTGGGACTAAAAGGTCCTTTTTTGGGATGCCCTTTAGCGGGTGGGAGAGAAGGGAGGACTAGCCAAATGTTCCCTAACCTTTCACCGGCTTCCTCTCTCGACCATCCAAGTTCTTTGCACTCCTGTTTTTCCCTATCCTTGTTCTGTTTTGACAGTAAAAGGGGGGAGAATGTTAGCAAGTCGTGTCTGTATTAGTTTTTCATTTTACTATTCATGTACAAATATTGATGTGCCAGTTTAGCGTGGTATGTTGGCCTTTGTGATTATGAATATTCTTTTGTGGTTCCTATTTGTACAAATTGGTATTGATGAGTGTTTGACAAACCTGCTTTTGTTCCAGTGTGTGTATGTGTGCGCACAATGTGAGCAAAGTTGGACGGTGTGTGTGTTGATGTGTGATGTGAAATCAAATTGGGTCCGTTTGTATGTGGGGGTGGTGGTTCTGTCACAAGAGAGATAGGAAGGAGGGACCACCAGAGATGCTTGTGAGGAGTGACCCTATGGTGCCAAGCCTACTCTCAGTCCTGGTAGCAGATAGCGGAAGAAAGTGCTTCGGACTGTCTGGTTGCCCACATGCAGTGTGGTTCATGGTCACGGAAGAAGAGGTGAGATAATGTGGTATTATTTCTGTGTTGTGGGTGTGAGTCATGCCTGTGTTGGTGGTAAATGTTTGGTGTTCGAATTTGTGGACTTTTAAAAAAAAAAAAAAGGAAGAAAAAGAAAAGGAAGGCACTAGGAGTTTTTTTCCTGACAAGTTTATGATGGACGCAAACAAGATTGTAAATAGGTTATCTCCACTAAAAAAAAAAAAAAAAATTTGAGCCTGGTATTCAGCAGAGAAATGGTTTCATACTTAAAATGTAGTAATTGCACATATCTCTTTTTGGTTTTCTACATGGTTGTAGTTGTGTTGATTCTCAAAGCATAATGCACAACCACTTTTGAAGTGATTTTTTCCC
>JADBJO010026529.1:0-22417 GCA_016801955.1 Conus betulinus | reverse complement strand
AGTCCTGCTGGACGGGCAGATGACTGGAGTTGCACAGCAGCCCTCCCAAATGTGAAGAGTCACCCAGATCATCAGCAAAGTGGCATGAGACCAACAATAGTCTTACCTCTCATATCAACCAAGCCTTATCATGATCGCGCTCAACTGTCCCATATGAGAACAGAATGGAGGCAGCTCAAATCTACAAGACTGAAAAGTATCTGATCTGGCAAACAGCCTGAGGAGAGAAGGCTATCAGGTCAAAGTCTCACTGCAGAAATTGGAGCTAGGGGGTTTGTAGGACTCTGCATACAGCCTCAATGAAACAGCTCTCAGTTGCAGGGAGGAAAAACCAGAGCCCTGAAAGCATGGCAGAAGCAGCAGAGAGGTGTTCAAGCTGGATCTGTCAAGGAGGACAAAAGTGAACTTCATAAGGCTTAACTTTCCTACAAATATCAGTGTCCCAGTGGCTCAGTGGTTTAGTGCGAGTCATTAAGTGGAAATGAGCATGTCCAGAGGGCACGGGTTCGAATCCCAGCCATGGCTCGTCCCAAGATGGGGGTAAAAAAAAGGGCAGCAGAGGGACATCCGGAGTCATGAACGGGTGTGTTTACCCCGCCAATAATTTAATGGGATGTTGTTAAATGTGATCCCAATAGCAAGCAAACATGGTCATAAATGCTCGCGAAATTTATGTCAAAATGGGTTTGGGCTGATGAGTTAAGTCAGGGAATGCAAGATGGTAAAAAGTTTTCTTGAATGACTTTCGTCAAAGGTTGATTGACTGCGATGAAAAAACTGAGAAGATCATATGTTGCGAAGTGAAAGATTCCTCTTTGCACAGTACTTTTAAATCCTCTAGAAACCTTGAAAACTATTGTCTAGTGGATGTAGACAGACGCATTGAGCGGCATTTGAACGACGTTTCACACTAGGGGTCCACTGATATGACAATACAGCGCAATCGATGTCAAAAAAAACATTAAATGAACGATTTTACTATTTATAATGCCCCAAGCCAAAGAAGATTAATATATATTTTTTACTTTGTTTACCTTGCTCTCAATGATCTGAGAAAACATATATTCTTCCAAAATTTTATGCACAGTCATATCTGTTCCGTACATCTCGACTTAGGTAAAATCAGAACGAACAAATTATGACGAACCTGTGCTTTAATCTGTATAAAGTTTTCCAAAGAGCACATTTTTTATGGGACACATCAGTTTAATTTTATTTATGATATGATTACTATTCAGAAAACCACTCTACAGCCTATCTTTAGAGTGGCCAAGTCCTAGGGGTATTAGACATTTAGCCACAATAAATGCAGGGGAGCAGAGTTTAGATGCCAATTGTATTTATAGTACCAAACACAAAAGTGAAGAATTATACACACTTTAAGTGTAAACTGCACGGTTAAATTTATCTAAACAAGTGCTAACGAAACACAAAAAGTGGCGGTAAATGTTTAGTACAAATAAATTAGGGATCAAAATACACATTTTCTAAATAATATCAAAGAGTCCAAATCCTTCATCGATATAGCTCGCGATCTTAGAATGTTAATGATGAATTATAGCGAAATATCAGAGTTGTCTCTCAGGTCCGGTAACGTCCATGACGTATCATGAAATGTTTATTCGTACCCATAGAACAAGAACAGAACAAGAAATAACAAATTTCTTCAGGCCCCTAGCCCATAGAAATAAAGTCAAGGTACAAAATCACGTTGTACGCGGAAAGAAAATTCATACATAGGAATATTCATTTCACCAAAATTAAACCTTAAGAATGATCTACATTATTTGGTTCACAAATCCATGATTGCAGTGTTTCTTTGTCGTAAAGCATAAAAGATATACATGGCTAACTTTCGGATCAGTGAAGCTGATCCATTACGAAGAAGAGTTATATAGGACTGTTCAATTCCACCTAGATACTTTGAACGGATTCCAATATACAATGGGCAAATGTGTATAAAATGTTGTTCATCTTCAATAACTTTGCAAAATGGACATGTAAAGTTTCTGTTTTCGCCAAACATCGTTCTGAGTGAAGAGCCATTAATTGGCAATACCCCAAGTCTTAATTTTACCATTCTAACCAAACTAACCCAGCATGGTTTTCCCTTGGTCATCTAAATTCTTAAGCATAATATAAGCCTGTTTCGGTATCCTAGACAAGTCCATCTTTAAATTTTCAACCAGTACTTGATACATCTAACCGAACTATTTACATAAAGAGGAAATCGCCCGGTTTCACCAAGGACTAACTTATTTGGTACTTTCAAGGAGATTTTCAAAAATCGTTTACATGCAAACATGTGAACTTTTTCAAATGTTCTCCAACCTGTGTAAACCCCACAATTCAGCAGCATACATCAACACGGGTTGTACTTGTGTATCAAAGAGTTTTGAAGAAACACGATTTTTGAAATATCATATAGTCCTTCTTCCAACGTGTTTTTAACGCATTCAGTACACACTCTTCTGGCCCTTGGTCGCCAGAGGATCAACACATTTGTTTAAAATCATTCTTGTCGTAAAAACAAATCCAAGATAGTTATATTCATTGACCACTTCTAGTTTTCACTTCATCTAAAGTCCACTTTCATACTTGCCTAAGAATCCCCCCTTTACGAAAAACCATAATCTTAGTTTTTAATCTTTATTAATCTTCAAAAATGATCTTGCAAGCATCATTTATATATCAATTTGGTTTTGAAGACGAGAGAGAGAAGAGAGAGACGAGAGAGAGAGAGAGAGAGAGAGAGAGAGAGAGAGAGAGCGACAGACAGACAGACAGACAGAGACAGAAAAAAAAAAAACAACACAACCGTAGATTCCTAAAGTTTTCTATACAGAAGCATAGGAATTGACATCAACAGTACAAATAAATTACTTATCCATAACGACGGTTGAGTTGTAGCTGCCACGATAGGCTTTGTCCAGGACACAATCTGTCTCAGTTTTCAAAAAAAAAAAAAATCACATCGTTGCTATTGCCTGCAAAAATCAACAAAGTTCATATATACATTTTTGCAATGCATTTTTCTACTTGGTATTTGGATTTTAAATATGTCCTGAAGACAGGAAACAGAAGAAGCACCTTTTCAGCTCTGGATTTCTAGACAAAAAATCTTTGCAGAGATACTAATGCAGTCGAATATGATGTCAATTGTTAACCAAACAGAACAAGTTCCTGTTATAATATACTTTCAGGTACACTAGAGCAATGTCTTTAAAAAAAAATCTGAAGAAGGTCAGTCCCAAAAAAACGTGTTGTCACGTCGCATGTGAGAAACAGATGATCTACAGTTTCCCTTTTCAGACTTATACAAAGTACATTTGTTATTTTCAACGCTGTTCCTTTTTTTCAAGAACAATATTTGTAGCCAGGATCCTGTAAATTAATCTCATCTGAAACCATTTCAGTTTAAATTTTTTTTATTTTGTGTATGCGAAGAAATATATTTTTCCAGTTCAATTCTTTACCTGTTTTTTCATTGTTCCATTTCTCACAGCACCTTGGCTGTGAGTTATCTGAATTTAAGATATCATAATAAAGTCGAGCTCCTTTCTATGCGCTCCACATGATACTGAGAGCTTTTTTCAGTGCTCGTAGGCACATTGCTAGTGAATCTGAAATTCTTTGTTTCAACATATTTCTGACAGATTGTAAACAACATAGGTATAGCATAAAGTTTGTTTGAACGGTATGCTTTTGCTTGAATTTTTTTACATATGTCATGAACGACCCTGCTTGGTTTATCAAATCCGCAATACGATATATCCTTTGTCTGTCCAATCCTTGAAACACATTCTTTTCCCGTCTATTTTAATGCTTTTATTGTAAAAAAAATGTTTTCAGCCAAGAGATCACTAGGATCCTTAATACTTACTTTATCCACCAAGATCTTATATGCTTGTAAAGTGTCATTCCAAAAGGCATTAGTCTCTCTTTCGGCGACGTGGTAAAGTATAGCCATATTTCTAAAGATCCTTTATCAAAGGATACATTGTTTATATTACAGACTTCCATTTATGATTACTGAATTTAAAGTCTTCTGATCCATGTAAGTTTCAATGCCATTGTCATGTGTTTAAGTGAAGGTATCTCTAATCCTCCATTTCTAACATTTTTTTGTACTCCCAGGTCTCATAGAATAGGGAGTACTTTAGAATAAAGAAATGCTCTGTGTGTGTGTGTGTGTGTGTGTGTGTGTGTGTGTGTGTGTGTGTGTGTGTGAGTGTCTGTGTCTGTCTGTCTGTCTGTCCGTCCGTCCGTGGTTAAAATATGTTCCACTCGCTCAAGACAAAACAACTGGGCCGATCTTTCTGAAAATTGATAGGTATGTTCCTTATGGGTCAAGGATGATGCCCAATGTTTTTAGTTTACCGTTACAGCAGTTACTAACGGCTGTAACGGTTTTTCTTCTGTATGGTATATCTCAGAAGGTACTTGGCCGATCTTTGTGAAATATTAGCAAGTATGTTCATTATGGGTCACGGATGATGCCCGATGTTTTAGTTTACCGTTATATAGCCATTACTAACAGCTGTAATGGCCTGTAACAGTTTTTTTTTCTGTATGGAATAGCTCAGAAAGTACTTGGCTGATATTTCTGAAAATGTGTATGCATGTTCATTATGGATCACGAATAAAGCCCGATGTTTTAGTTTACCGTTATGCCGTTACTAACGGCTGTAACGGCCCGTAACGGTTTTTCTTCTTCATTGAATATCTCAGAAAGTACGCGGCCCGATCTCTGTGAAAATTAGCAGGTATGTTCATTACGGATCACGGATGATGCCTGATGTTTTAGTTTACCGTTATAGCCGTTACTAACGGCTGTAACGGCCTGTAATGGTTTTTCTTCTTTATGGAATATCTCAGAAAGTATTTGGCCGATCTTCCTGAAAATTATAGGTATGTTCATTATGGGCGACAGATGATGCCCGACGTTTTAGTTTACCGTTATAGCCGTTACTAACGGCTGTAACGGCCTGTAACAGTTTTTTCTTTTTATGGATAGCTCAGAAAGTACTTGGCCGATCTTTCTGACAAATTTGTATGCATGTTCATCATGGTCGCGGATGATGTCCCGACGTTTTAGTTTACCGCTATATCCGTTACTAAACGGCTATAACGACCCATAACAGTTTTTCTCTTTTATGGAATATCTCAGAAAGTACGTGACCGATCTTTCTGAAAATTTGTAGGTATGTTCATTGTGGGTCATGGATGATGCCCGATGTTTAAATTTACCGTTATAGCCGTTACTAATGGTCGATAATGGTTTCCTTCTTTATGGAAAGTGTCAGAAAGTACTTGGCCGATCTTTCTGAAAATTTGTAAGTATGTTCATTATAGTTCACAGATGATGGCCGATGTTTACCAGGATAGCCACTTCTAACGGTTACACCAGCCCAAGACGGTTTTTCCTCTTTATGGAATATCTCACGCGTATTCAGGATAAACTGGGAGTACGTTTATATGCTTTGCATCTTGTTACTTTTATTTTTCGGGCTATCCTATCAGTTTTTTATTCCATATACGAATTGAAAGCATTGCTTTTGAAGCTTATCCATAAAGCTGTTTGGTGGATTAGGTAATAAGATCATAAGACATATCAATTTTGAGAGAATCAGTGATTTTAAAATGGCTGCATTGCCAATAGGTGTATAAAACTCTCTTACTCCAGGCGTTGAATAACGATTTTATTTCAAGAAATTTGTCTTTGTAATTCAGTTCTATGCAGTGTGATATTTCTGGGGAGAACCAGATTCCAAGGATCTTAAACTGTTTTCAGATTCCAGTCTATTTCTAGGTGGGGCAAATATCTAGTCTTTGATAACACTTTGCTTCCTAGCCAAACTGCCTTCGTTTTTTCAATATTCGTATGCAACCCAGATACTTTTGCGAGTTTGTTTAAGATCTTTATTGAATGTTAAATGATTTTCTGTCCCCTTCATTTGTCAGCTATGCATCGTCTGCAAACTGAGACAGCTTGTGTTCAGTTTGGGTTCATGTGTATTTACCTTAATGTTTTTTATTTTCCTGATCACGACAGCTAATACTTCTGTGGACAATATAAATAAAGAGGGAGATATGGGTCACCTTGTCGACAGCCTCTTTGTATTTCAAACCATGTTGAGCTCTGACTGGTTCACTGTTACAGATGATTTAAATCCCTTATGAATTCTTTTTATCTAACGACATATATTTTACCAAAATGCAAATGATTTTAATAACTTAAACATGAATTGCCAATTCAAGGAATCAAACGCTTTCTCAATATCTATGGTGATAAGCATGCCTGGGAGTTTCTCTCTGTTTTTAAATAATGTATCAGATCACAGATTATCTAATATTGTCCCGTAAAAAATCTATTTGCCATGAACCCCGTTTGATCTTCATTGATTAATTTGGGGAAAACGGATTTAATACGATGTGCTATGCAAGAAGACCATATCTTTAGACAACATGGAGCAGATATATTGGTCTCCAGTTTTCAATTAAGTCTTAAGGTTTGTCTCCTTTTGGGATTCATGTAATTATTCCTTCTTTTTGCGTATTGGATAATTCCTCTCTTTGAAATGACTAGTTTAAAACTCTGAGCTAGTGAAAAAAATCAGGTATTCAGACACATAAGAAAAAGTCTAATCTACTTTTGTTTTTAAGAGGTCTTATTTTTCGCTGTGTGTATCTCCTGTTATCAGGGTTACATTCACTCCATATATCTGATAACTGCAGTTCGTCAGTCATGTTCAGAACTGCATTCTGAGCTTTGGGGTTATTATGCTTATAGTTATCATAATCAATGGAAGGGTCTAATACAAGGTTTGAATCTCCAGACGCTATGACATTTAGGGTTTTAAAACTTGTTATAGTACTTTTTAGGTTTACATAAAAATCGGGGAGTCCCTATTAGGTCTGTATAGATTAAATACAAGCAGATGAAGCTCCATCTATTTTAACAGGATAATCATTAAGTTACCATCTTGGTCTCTGTGTATTTTTTTATCTTAAATTCAAACGTGTTATTGAACATGACAGATACACCTCTAGAATTTGAAGTATTAGAAGAGAAAAAAAACCATTTATAGCCCCATTTCCGATGCAAATATGTGTTCCAATTTCTTATCGAAGTGTGTGTCTTGTACGCAATAAATTGAGTGTGATTTTTGTTTCGGATACTGGAATACGTCACATCTGTGTGTGTGCATGTGTGCGAGAAGACGCACAAATTTGACAATAGAACCTGAAATACCTTGCTCGTCTGTGTGACTACTTAACGGAACAATAGAAAAATGTCACCATGTCGGTATTTGCCAGTTGTTTTGACTTTCATTATTTTTGCTTTGTTCATTACTGTATAGCATTGGTGAATTCATCCCCCTTCAGATAGGGCTGTGGTCTTTATGGAATAAAATTCCGTTTTTCGTTTCTTTCTCTCTCCCCACGTATTTTATGCTGTAGTGAAGATAACTCTACTGCTTTCGACATGTTCCAGACAACACACCCCCCCCCCCCCCCCCCCCCCCGCCTTCCTTGAGTGGTGCGCAAAGTCTGTCAGCAAATGTATTGTATACTACGACTCACCTAACAGCAATAGTGCCCCATATAATGAATTACAGTTGGAAAAGGTAGATTCCACTGAAAATGTAACCAAACTAATAAAGATCAAGCAGTGCGTGTTGAGATGTGTCAGTCAATGTGACACAATCTACACACACAGATCGTGACACAATGACACAGCTGACGGAAGATAACCCACCTCATACTGACACTGTTAACAGTGTAGCAGGCGAACTAGCATCGAAGCAACGAAATGGCGATAAAATGTGAGAACATAGAATGCTTGTCTACAAAAAAACGCAAAAACATTGGATTGGATATTCTCGCTGATTTCCAGGAAAATGCAGACGATAGTGTGTGTTTTAGGGCTAAGGAGGAAGGAATCCTTGTCTGCTTACGTCCTAGAATTTCTTTTTTCTTTTCTTTTTCACCATGCAACTGTAACTTATGGATCGTTGACTGTATCATATTGTGAACCTATTTGATCACCGTATATCAGATTCCATGCACAAAATAACTTTTTTTTTTTGTAATTCAAATAAGTTGATACAGTACAATACATTAGAAAATAGAATAAAAAAAGAGAACAAATCCAAAAAACGATAGATAAAGAGGAAATCAATACACTAAATACAGCTACAATACCATTCTACATTTTTAAGACACACGGTTACAGCCTCTTCATGTGGTAGAGAGAGAGAGAGAGAGAGAGAGAGAGAGAGAGAGAGAGAGAATAGAGAGAGAGAGAGAGAGAGAGAGACAGAGAGAGAGAGAGAGAGAGAGAGAGAGCACACGAGGCAAGCCTAATGCATTATGAATTTTACATATTTGTCTTTTGTTTTCTTTTTATATATGTACACATACATACATACACATACATACATACACATACATACATACATATTTATATTTATATGGCTCTGTAATATGTCCAAGGGGCTGTTTTAGGTGGTGTAACAGTTTTAGGGATACTATAATCATACCTGTACTAGTATAATGTACAATGTCATAATCATTCGTAATTCATTCTCAGCCTGCTAACATCGGCGTATATGGATGCCATTTGGAAAGAAATCGTTGTATACACATTTTTTTTCGAGCAATGTATTCTTCAGTTTTATATCTGTATTTTAGCTTATTAAGAAATACTTGCAGTCTGGGTGATTTCTGTTCTGTTCTACACTGATATGAATAGTGTTGTTTTGCAAATAATACAACAAAATAATATACATGGTCTACATGTGCATCTTTATCAAATCCAACTATTGCTAATGGTTCCGCTATCTGAAATTAAACGCACACATACATTTTTCATTCATCAAAACCACCAGCGTTTCCCAAAAAACGTTGTATGACCGTACGATACCAAAACATATGTGTGATACTGTCTTTAACAGAGGTACAGAAAGTACAAACATCGCTGATCAGTACACCCATTTTTTTTTCAGCACAACATTAGTACGAAGACATCTGTGCATTATTCGTAACTGTAACCATTTCATTTTCATGTCAGAAATTTTACTCAGATATAGGAAAGTTTTTTCCAGTCATTTTCAACGTTCAATTTAATATCTCAGTTCGTACATATTTTCGGGTGTGTATGATTATCTATAAAAATGTCATAATCTTGACCCTTTACAAACTGACGTTAATTTGTGTAACATACATGCATATTTACACATTTATTTCACAAAATAACTTGATTCCATGGAATGTTCGATTTCCGTCCCTTCCACCCTAGTTCCAACTGTGAACGAGCGTGAAGCTTAGAACACATTATTTCAGTCACAAGTCATGAGCTCTCTCTCTCTCTCTCTCTCTCTCTCTCTCTCTCTCTCTCTCTCTCTCTCTCTCTCTCTTCATGATACAGCATATTTTTACAGGTTAATTTCGCTTAAACAAAGTCTGTCTTTTGTCTTCTACGCCACAGCAAATGTGGCTCTTTTCAGTGGAATCATACTGCACATCTTTATTTCACTGAGAACGCCGTTGCAGCGTCGCTTTCTCTTTCTAGTAAGTTTTAAATGTAATCAATAGCGAACCGCCAAGAAAACGTAGACAAGCGAATCACACAAAAAACAAGGGTTTCTCACACAAAACACTTAGGACAACGAAAATGAACGAGCAATCACTTACCATCATTCACTTAAGCGCAGATATTCTTTCTAGTGGCCATCAGTCATATAATTTTGCGTAAGGCTCTCTGGCGGTGAGTTGATCTCAGCGCGATGTTTTAGCGTTTTTGTAAAGTTTTTCATGTTGTCCTCGCCTTAGAAGTGTGTAGAGAGTGAGACAAGACTGTAAAGATACTGTTCATACAGTCTGGTGGTAAACATTGACCTGACTGTTGCGAGTATTAAGAGGTGAACTTACCTGCTGGTGCGATCTTCATCGAGGCGGCCATCTTGGGTATGCTTGATTCGTTTGTTTACAGTTGTGATTTCTTTTCGGTTGAAGAGTCTTATATTGCATGCTTCGCTGTATGCGGTATCTAGTATCTTAGTGTTAGTAGATGCTGTTCATACAGTGTGGTCGAAAAATTGCCTGACTGATACGAGCATTGAGAGGTGAACTTACCTGCTATTGCGATCTTCATTGAGGCAGCCATCTTGGGTATGATTGATTCGTTTATTTACAGTTGTGATTTCTTGTTGGTTTGGAGAGAGACCTGTGTTGCCTTCTTCGCTGTTTGCGGTGTCTGGTGTCTTAGTATTCCTTGACATTAAACTCGTTCACTGTGACTGTCTTTTCACGTATAGCTCGATGAGTGATTCAACTGTTTACAGTCGAGATCTCTTTCTTAGCCTTCGGCAGGCTCAAAGTAACAGATTGGGTACACTTGATTTGTTCAGGACGTTTCCATTTTTGCGTCCAAAAAGAAGAGGTAGACGTTCTGGGGTTGTTCTGGAAGCAAGAAGACGAAAGCACAAACTGCCTTTGCTATCTATCGTCTTTGGAAACGTTCAGTCATTGAGGAATAAACTGGATGAGTGTCTAGTAAGTGTGCAGTACCTCCACGCCTATAGAGATGCAAATCGTTTGTGTTTTACCAGTCCTGGCTTTCAGAAAAGGATGGAAACATAGATTTCCTGGGCTACACAGTTGTTCGCCTTGACCGGACTGTGAAGGACACAGGAAAGACAAAAGGAGGAGGAGTCTGCACAATCATAATAGTAAAGGAGCACTTCTGCTCTCTCAGTACCTAGAGCTGTTGACAGTCGCACCGAGACCCTTCTATCTCCCAAGAGAATTCAATCAGCTGTTTGTCAGCGTTGTGTACATCCTAGGGCAGACGCAAAAGCTGCCAGTTCAAAGTTGGTGGAAAGTGGTTCACAAACTGGCATCACAGTCACTGATGCTCCTTGTTTCTTCTTAGGGGGACTTCAACCACTGCAAGCTGAAGCGTTCGCTCCCCTACTTTAAGCAGTACATGACGTGCGCTACCACCAGGGAAATATTCTTGACGTCTGCTACGGCAACATTCCCAGAGCCTACAGGTCCAGACCACTCCCTGGCCTCGACAGAAGTCCACACAACATGAAGCAGCTGGTGCTCGCCTACTGTCAACGTCACAAACGAGAGAAACTGGCTGTGAAGCTTGTGAAGAAATGGACAAGCGAGTCAGCAGAAGTTTTGTGTGACTGCTTTGAAAGTACAGACTGCACAGTCTTCTCTGATCCAAGCCTCGACGTGACTGCCGACGCCCATCTCATCCTACATCCTCCTTCTGTGAAGACACCGTCCTCGAGACCAAGTCATGCAAGATTTACCCTAACAATAAGCCCTGGGTGACCCCAGGTATGAAGAAAATCTTGCACAAGAAAAGAGATGCGTTCCTGAGAGGCGACAGGGATGATGAGAAGGCAGCCCAAAAGCAGCTCCAGAGACAGATCAGGGAGGACAAACGCCTCTTCACATCCAGGGTGGAGTTCAACTTCCAGGAGGGCAACGCCAGGCAGTACTGGAGAGACATCGGGACAACTCACCGGCCACAAGCAGCAGAAAATCCTTCTCCAGACCAGTGATGAAGCCATGCTGGCCAGAGAGCTGAGCACCTTCTATGCCAGGTTTGACCGTTGAGACTTCAGTGAAGAACAGCAGCGGGCCATGCAGGAGGTGGCAAGTCGAACTGCGCATCCAATCACCATTTTCAGTCGATGAGGTCAGGACATCCTTCAAGAAGATCAAAGTGCGCAGTGCTGCAGGCCCTGACAACATCACTGGTAGGCTGCTATGGGAATGCCGTGACGCTCCAACTTCGGTCAGCTGTGAGCTCTTCCAGAGGTCCATTGACGAGGGCTCCATCTCAGCCATCTGGAAATCATAAACTATTGTGCCTGTCGCCAAGAAACGTTCTCCAATGACCATGAATGACTACAGGCCAGTAGCGCTCACTTCTGTCCCCTTTAAGTGCGCTGAGAAGATCATCCTTTGCCTGCTGAGGTTGGAGACAGAGGGCATCAGGATCCTCTTCAGTTTGCTTATTCCTGCAACCGGAGTACTGAATATGCCATCCTCACTCTCCTCCACAGTGTCTACACTCACCTCGAGAAGCCTACCTCATACACAAGGGTCCTCTTCATCGACTTCAGTACTGCTTTCATCATAATCCAACCCCATCTCCTTGTCATCAAGCTTCTCTGCTGCAATGTCAACCCAGTCTTCATCAGCTGGATCTTCAGTTTTCTGACTCAGAGAACGCAACGAGTCCAAGTTGGGCACGCTCTCACTGATCCTGTGACCACCAACATTGTCCAGTACAACTTTGAGTTAATCTGACAATAAATTGGTTTCAGTCAGTCAGACCACCAACACTGGCGCTCCCTGGGCTGCATTCTTTCTCCTGCTCTCTTCACCCTGTACACTGCCGACTGTCGCAGCAAGGATGATTCTACTCTGCTGATCAAGTTTGCAGGTGACACCTCGCTGACTGGCTTCATCCTCAAGAACGACGAAACAGTTTACAGGGACGCCAAGGATCAACTGGTTGATTGGTGCAGCACGAATCATCTGGAGCTGGATGTGTCCAAGACCAAGGAGATTGTCGTGGACTTCAGGAAGAAGAAGCCCAGCACCGAGCCCCTCGTCTCCAAGGTGAGCCAGTCGAGTGTCGAGTACTACAAGTACGTACGTACGTACTATCATCGACAACCAACGAGACTGGTCTCCCAATGCAGATGCAGTGTGCAAGAAGGCAAACCAGACTTTTTCTTCCTGAGAAAGCTGCGACAGCTCCCGTGTCAGCCCACAGATCCTCCGGTTGTACTACCAGTCGACCATTCAAAGTGTATTGGCCTTCAGCCAACTGTGTTACCACAGTAGTGCCAAGACGACAGAAATGGAACGGGCTGGAGAAAATAGTATACAAGGCAGCCTCCCATCGTGGGGGGAGAGCTGGTACCCGTGAGTGCGTGGTTCCCAGGTGTGACCATTAAGAAGCTTGGCAAGATCTGAGCAGACAACCACCACCCACTCCACGAGGTGCTGGCATCCCAAGAGCCAAAGAGAGAATCCTCCCGGGTCCCGAGGAACTTCAGTGCCCGGACCAACCGACTGAGGGACTCCTTGCTGCCATCTGCCGTATGCCTTTTCAATGAGAGGGTCAACAGAGAAGGGAGAATGCGTGTCTTATTTTTTCGGTTTAAATATGACCCCTGAAGTGCGCTTGCGAGTGTGCGCTGTGAGTGTGTGTGTGTGTGTGTGTGTGTGTGTGTGTGTGGTGTGTGTGTGTGTGTGTGTGCGTGCGTGCGTGCGTGCGTGCGTGCGTGTGGTGTGTGTGTGTGTGGTGTGTGTGTGTGTGTGTGTGTGCGCGTGCGTGCGTGTGTGTGTGTGTGTGTGTGTGTGTGTGTGTGTGTGTGTGTGTGTGTGTGTGTTGTGTGTGTGTCGTGTGTTGTGTGTGTGCGCGTGTGCGTGTGTGGTGTGGTGGGGGGGGGGGGGGGGGGGCGGGAGGGAGACGTATGTGTATGTATACGTGCGTGTGTGCGTAGTAGGTGTGTATGTTTCCCCCCAACCTCACCCCCCCCCCCCCCCCCCCCCCCAAAGTATTTTAAGTCCTGTTTTACAGTGAGTAACTACAATTGTTAGAGTCATTGCTGATGCTGATAATCTTTCGTTCTCATTTTATTATTTTTCTTTTTTATGCATTTTTTTTAACTTGCCTGTGTTTGTGGTGAGGTGGCAGTGTGTGTGTGTGTGTGTGGTGTGTGTGTGTGTGTGTGTGTGTGTGTGTGCGTGCGTGTGTGCGTGTGTGTGTGTGTGTGTGTGTGTGTGTGTGTGTGTGTGTGTGTGTGTGATGTGTATTTGTGTGTGCATATGTTAGTATGTGTGTGTGTGTGTGTGTGTGTGTGTGTGTGTGTGTGTGTGGGTGTGTGTGTGGGACTACCCCCCTTCAAGCTTTGTTTTACTTTTTTATCCATGAATTATATGAATCATATGATTTGACTTTGGTTGTCTTCTTTTACTGTTTTAATAATCATACATTTGGTGATATCATTGCTTGGGATTGAAATTTTGTTCTATTTACTCCTTACTACATGTCCATTAGGGAATGTTATGTTTTACTGTTCAAATGCTTATACAGTGTGTGTGTGTGTGTGTGTGTGTGTGTGTGTGTGTGTGTGTGTGTGTGTGTGTGTGTGTGTGTGTGTGTGTGTGTGTGTGTGTGTGTGTGTGTGAAGGACCACCACCCCATCCAAAACCATTTTTACTACAAATATATGTACTTGATTGCATTCTTTTTACTGTTTTAAAACAGTCATACATTTCGTGATATAATTTCTTGGCATTTAAAGTTTTATGCTCTTTTATTCCGTACTTGGTTTAATAGGGAATGTTATATTTTTATAGTTAAAATGTTCATACAAGTCTCTTCCAATTTTCACACCCCTATGAATTATCTCCCTTCTCTCTCTCTCTCTCTCTCTCTCTCTCTCTCTCTCTCTCTCTCTCTCTCTCTCTCTCTCTCAAAACATCTTACTTAGCAGTAGATCTTTTATTCTTGATTTGTATTTAACTCTGCAGGTTGCTTTTACAGTTTAAGTAATTATACATTTTGCAATATAATTGATCTTTTGAATGGTGCTGTTGTTTTTTTTTTCTCTCCTTTTTATACTTCACTTTGAAGTTATCTTGGAGCCTTCTGTTTTACAGTTGGAGTGTTCATTTAAGTGTGGTGTTAATATTACATGTGATGGTGGTTTGTGGTGGTGATGTGCGCGCCTGTGTGTGTGTGGTGTGTGTGTGTGGTGTGTGTGTGTGTGTGTGTGTGTGTGTGTGTGTGTTAGTGTGTGTGTGTTTAGTGTGTTGTGTGTGTGTGTGTGTGTGTGTGTGTGTGTGTGTGTGTGTGTGTGTGTGTGTGTGTGTAGTAGTAGTAGTAGTACTTTAATTTAACGTCTTTTCACAAACTATGTGATATTAGACAAGAAAGGAGAGATAGACAAACAAATAGAGGGAGATAGATAGAGTTTGTTCATGTTGCATACAAGTGTGTGTGTGTGTGGGGGGGGGGGGGGGGGGGGGGGGCGGGGGGGAGCTGGAAGTGAGCGGAGGGTGGCGTACATAACATCAGGAAAAACAATCAGGACTAACGAATAAACAAACAAACCTACACTCACTAACAATATCAGATTAAAGCAAATACCTGACTGGACTACAAATCAAGCAGAAAGTAACTTTCAAAGCAAAAATCAATATCAGAAAAAATATCTGTCACAGACACGCCTGATAAATGTAGCAGAAATGCCTTGAGGCACACATTCGAACAAAGCATGATCTTTGTCAGTTTTGTTTCCCCGCATATGCATTTTGTTGCAGAGCTATATTTAGTTCTAAAAGCATCTAGTTTCAATCGATGAAATACTGAACGTGCGTGTGTGTGTGTGTGTGTGGTGTGTGTGTGTGTGTGTGTGTGGTGTGTGTGTGTGTGTGTGTGTGTGTGTGTGTGTGGTGGTGTGTGTGTGTGGGTGTGGTGTGTGTGTGTGTGTGTGACTCTATTTTGGCGGCGTGTTGTGCGTGTGATTCTGTATTGGTGGGGTGTGTGTATCTGGGATGGTGGGGGTGGAGGGGGGGGGGGTGGTAGGATGTACCTGCATGCGTTAATATTTTTTTACATGTACAGACTGACACATGATGGTTAAATGAATTGACAAGGAATGACCGAGCACAGTGGAAAGAGTGGAATATTTTTTAATGATATACTTGTTAATAGTTTGTTGTAATATGTGAATTTGACCATTGCACCACAAATAATTTTTCCTTGTATTCTGTGAGGACAAATAAAAATATCGTGTGTCGTGCGTATCATGTACAAGACAGTGCGCAGACAAGCGCTGACGAAAGCAGTTCTGTCCGTACCCTCTACATATCTCTATTGATTCTCGTCTGCCAGCGGATATGCACACACGGATTCTAGATGCCATCCAGTGACAGGAGAACAGGTTCGACTCATTACAAGCTAACATGGAACTTATGAAGCAAGACCTCAATGCAATTTAAAACAGATATTGGTCTTGTCAAAAGTAAATGTGATGAAATAGACAAACGCTGTGGTAAATTGGAAATTGACAGTGACAAGCGCTTTACTCTACTTTAAGACACCACAGCTGACATCAATGATATGTACGCGGAAAAAAAAAACAGCAAAAAAGAAATGCAGCGACTTACAATAAACAATCAGTGATATGACCAAACAAATGACACGACTGAGGGAGGAGGTGGACAGACTGGAGGAGTTTTCCAGACGAGACAACCTTCGTATGTATGTTTGGGGTGCCTCCAGCATAGGGGAGGGAGACCTTCCACTCGTGTGCCAAAGCGGTGACGGACGTTCTGAATAGCATGGAGACGGACAAGACGTGGACAGCGAGACGACATTGCTCGGGCCCATCGTGTAGGCCTGAGCAGAAATAGTGGACCCCGGCCTGTGATAGTTAAATTCAGCAGGTGGGAGGACAAAATGTCAGTTATGATAAACAAGGACTTCATAATAACAATAATAATAATAATGAATACTTATATAGCGCCTATTCACGGCTAGAGACCAAGCTCTAAGCGCTTTATAATCAACACACGTTTACACAACGGGCTGTCTACCTGGGTAGTGCCGACTGAAGAGCTGCCAGCTGGTGCTTCATTCAGTCGTTTCCGTGTCATCCAGTCAGTATCGTTCAATATCGATCACTCATTTTCCTTACTTCCTTCATTCTTTCCATTTCTCACGCAGGGGTGCATGCTATGTGTAACGTGTCATCCATACCAACGGCCAAACTAGCCTACTCTTCCGAATGTTGGTGATGGGATTTTACGTGTGTGCAAGATGTTATGCGTGCGTTCACACACGGAAACCTCAGTTTATAGTCTCATTCGAAGGACTGTATGGAAAATGGAGTCAGAACCAATGTTAACTCTGAGGGAAAAATCCCCCTGTACCGAAACGCCCCGGCGGAGGTTCGAACCCGCAACCCCAGGATCACCAAGATTACGAGTCCGGCGCTCTACCACATAGCCAACGCAGGAGATTCCTCTCTCGTCCGTCGTCATCTCGGCAGGCTGGCAGTCCAAGGTCATCACGTGCAAGTCGTGACTGCAGCGCGTCTCGACAGTCGGGCGTGCGGGAGTTTTTTCAACGCCCGCAACCAAGGCCAGGAAACACCTTGGACAGCACGCCTGTGAGCAAGGCCCCAGGCAGGTACCCCCTTCCCCGTCGTTTAGACAGAAACGTTCGAAAAAGCAATAGGACGGGCTGGCTGTCCATGTGATTTGAGATTCCTGACTTGCAATGTAGAAAACTTGTACACGGAAACTGACCGACATCTCTTTCATTAAATACATGGAACTATTTGATTTCATTTGTTTGACAGAAACTTATAGATAACACTTTTGACCTTTCCGGAATTTTCACTAACTTTGTGAAATACTATGTACCTGCAAAAAAAGTTATCAAAACAAGGCAGAAATTCTGGTGGGTTACTGTTTTAATCCGCAAATGCTACCAGCGCTACATAACACATATGAAGAGATCAATTTTGATAATACTGTGGTGGTGAAGTTAGATAAGTGTGTTTTTCAGGTTGATAAGGATGTGCTGATTATTGCAACATACGTTTCTGCAGAGAACAGCCCTTTGTATAGCAATAAAGTACAGAAAGATGCAATCGTTTTACTTGAAGAATCTATTTTCAACATTGTAAATGATGGGGAATTTCGTCTTGTGATCTTTGGGGATCTAAATGCGAGGACAGAATGGAAGCAACCTAACTGGAATGAAGCACTTATTTATTCCCCTGTTGATGATGTCGATGATGATGATGATGTTGATAATTTTAACCGGCAGTCAAAAGATATGTTTATCAATAACTTTGGGTGAGTCACTATTGAATCTGTGTTTCATGTGGATTGTATTATTGTATTATTTATGAACGGTGCTTGTGCTGGCCATTTTGATGGACAGTTTACATATATTTCACACATAGTAATAGTGTGATTGATTATTTCATCATCACTAAAGGGCTGTTTTCATGTAACTGTCATTTACATATTGGAGACCGTATTGATTCTTGGCATTTGCCCGTCGAATTCAGTTGGAAATCTGGGTTTTGATTGTATAGACAAGTTTAGAATCGCAGAGAATGAGGAGAATTGTATTGTGTGGTCTGAAGATTATTTGTAAAAGTACAGACATGAATTGAATTCACATGCGTTTAATCGTCATATCCCAGGAAGCTGCTCAAGCCTTTCAATTGACATCAACACTTCCCTAGATATATTTATTAAAGCTTTGTGGCGCTGCTGCCTCCATGACTCGAACTGTGGGCAATAAGAAGAAAAGCATAAATGAATGGTATGATAAACAATGCGCGCAAAAGAAAAACGAATTGTCAGACGTTACCTAACACTATTCCAAAGATATAAAAGAGTGATGTACAGCATAGAGATAGGTTTGTAGATGAAAGGGGACAATACAAAGAGACTCCTACTTACTAAGAAAAAAAAAATTCGACGATGAAAGGATAATTAAACTAAAACAGTCAACCAGCTACCCTAAGGCATTCTGGAAAATTATTAGAACCGTGAACAGGAAAAATGTAACGCACAGTGATATCTCTATGGACCAGTGGTATGAACATTTCCATGGGATATTAACATGATGACACCTGGGCTGGCTCAAGAGGAAATCTTAGACCGAGGAACCAATGGACGAATCAGATGAGCCTTTTTTCACGATCCTATTTCTGAAGAGGAAGTTGTATCTAGTATTAATAAACCTAAAGCCAGTAAAGGTTCTGGTACTGATATGATATTTGGTGAAATGCTTAAACATGACAACAAAATAGTAATTGAATTTCTCGTAGAGCTTTTCAACAAGATATTTGAACAGCGCATTTTCTCTCAAACGAATGGTGTAAATCCATTATTATTCCAATTTAAAAAAAGGGATGCTAATCTACCTGATTATTACCGCGGTGTAGCATTAATAAGTGTCGGGAGCAAAGTGTACACATCTATTCTGAATAAGCGACTCTCACGATGGGCAGAATTTGAAGGAAAATTAGCAGAGAAGCAAGGTGGGTTTAGAGCAGAATATAGTACAAATGATCACATTTTCACTTTATACTCCATTGTTGAAAAATATTTGGCAAGAAATTCTAAACTGTGTGTAGCTTTCGTCGATTTCAGAAAAGCATTTGATTCTGTTGACAGAAAATGTCTTATGGCATGTGTTTAGGAGAAGTGGGATTGATGGAAAATAGTATAAAGCACTTCGAGGAGTGTACGACTCAGTCATTGCATGTGTCAGAGATAAGCATTCATATTCTGATTATTCACTGTCTGAGGGGGAGTAAAACAAGGATGTGTACTTAGCCGAATTATGTGTTTCTTTTTTGTCAATGAATTAGCCGTGAATGTGAATTTAACAGGGGAAGGGAAGCATGGAGTCCAGATGGTAGCAGGATCTATAGAGGTATTCTTTGCTCTTTGCAGATGATGTGATTTTGCTATCAGATACTGTCGTGGGTTTACAGAATCAGTTGAACAATCTAAAAAAAAAAAAGCGGACAGATTATGCCCAGAAGTAAAATCTAGATAAGACTAATGTTATGGTTTTCCATTAAGGTGGTTATCTTGGAATAAGAGAAAGATGGAAATATGGAAATGAAGAAATTAAATCAATAAAACACATACAAATATTTAGGCTAAATATATACAACAGAATTAAGTATGAGTGTTGCCCTTTCAGACATGAGCAGAAAAAGGTAAGATGGTTGTTACGAAATTCAAAAATCACAAAGGAAAAACTACATAGAATTGATCCTCTTCTACTCTGGAAGCTTTTTCATACCGAGATCGAGCCATATGACTTACGCAGCAGAAGTTTGGGGGTTGGAAGATACAGGAGTAATAGAAAAAGTACATACTTTTGCCATTAAACGATTCTTGGGTGTACCATTATACTCTTCAAAACAATATGATCTATGGAGAAACAGGAAGATATCCATTGTTCGTTCGAACAGCAGTAAAATGTGTTAAATACTGGTTGCGAGTCATAAGATTACCAGTTAATAGAATATGTAGGCAAGCCTATGATATGTTATTAATACAATTAGAGGCAGGCAAACACAACTGGGCATCAAAAGTTAGGAACACTCTAACAGAAAAGGCTTTGGGGATAGTATGGGTGTGTCAGGGTGTTGGCTTCAAGAAGGGGTTTATATCAGAATTTAAGGAAAGACTTGTTTTTAAGCTACAAACAAAACTGGCATTCTGAAATTAAAAATAATAGTAAATTGGAATTGTATCGTTCCTTTAAGATCACGTTTGAAGCGGAGAGAGGTATCTGTCTTTAATAACCAAATAAAAGGGATGAGAGAAGATCTGGAAAAAGTTTAGATTAAAAGTGCATGGTCTAGGCGCTGCAAAACACTGGTTTATGACCAGTGAACGACGTGGTGGCTGCCAATGTGTGTTCACAATAATGAAAATGAAAGTGGATTTTCTTTTCCAATGTTGCTTCTTCTCAGATATTCGCCGAAAACTTTCATTTTTCAAAAATGACTCATATTAAGCCTACAGTAGGTGGCGTAATAAATCTTTTGTCAACAGGTAATGATACAACCATTATTGCCCTTGCTAAATATTTGACTGAAACTACAATGCGAGAAGAAAGAAATTAGAACTTGACGACAATAGTATTGTAATCTAATTTCATTTGATCTGTAGTAGTATATTCTTTTGTAATGGGTGGATGGCCATGTAGTTCAGTGTGTGTGTATGTATGTGTGTGTGTGTGCGCGCGCATGAGTGCGTGCGCGCGTACGTGCGTGCATGTTGTGCGTGAGTACTATGGGACAACGTGGGAGAGGAGCGGGGAGGGAGGGAGGGAGTGGGAGGGAGGAGGGCGGTCGGGCGGGGTCGGGCATCTGTCAGATTAGATGATGAGGTTGGGCGAAAAACGGGGAACGGATGAATGCGAGCTTGCGTTTACTAGTTGTGTTAAGCGTGTAAGACAAGTGAAGGGAATGGG
Organism: Conus betulinus; assembly: GCA_016801955.1. Lineage (NCBI taxonomy): Eukaryota > Metazoa > Mollusca > Gastropoda > Neogastropoda > Conidae > Conus > Conus betulinus. The sequence goes on along the minus strand of JADBJO010026529.1, from coordinate 1,335 downwards.
AACAATAATTTTTAAATAAGCGGGGTGGGAATGGTTAGCGTAGGAAAGGATGTTATATACGGAAATTTTCCGACTGGATTTGATCGTTCACATGTGGGTTGGTCATTGTTATGAATATCTGTTCAGTTTCTTCAGTTAATGTCCTTCGGAGTTAGGCAAGTACGCTTCAAAACTGAGTGTAGCATAGGAGCAAAGAGCACTGTAAGTAATGCTAAGTAATTAACAATCTTAGTAATGCTAAGTAATTAACAATCTAATATTAAAGGATAGAACATCAAAGGTAAATGCCCACTGGGCTGTGTAACAAACATTTACAAACTGAGGAAAGAAAAAAGTAGTCATTCAAAATCTTGGACACAGATGACGGACTGGATCCGTCAGATAAACTACAAACGCCCGACTACGATATAATTTCCTTTGCTCTTGGACAATTGATAATAGATGTCTTACTCCGAGTGTTTCTCCACACACATACATCTAATGTTTTTACAGAACTTGTACGAAGGGAATTTAACCGCATTCTGTGCAGTAAACTTCGAATCTCCCTAGACAGAGAAGCAAGATAATTGTTGACGAGGCTTTTGGGTTGATTTTGCCACCAAATTTAAACACACCTCTGATAATACTGAGTATCTGAGCTCATTATCAAGTCTCTGAAGCTTTCATCCGATGTTTGTTTAGAAGAATGTTGCATTCTGCTAAATCCAAAGGAATATTAAGGGGAATTGAACCCTCAACATTTCGAGCTGCCTTTCTTGCAGCCTGATCGACTCTCTCATTTGCTGAAATGCCACAATGAGAGGGGACCCAGCAAAAAACTAACTGATGTGCCTTATCGGATAAGAGATGTATAACATGATTTATTTCTGTTGTTATCTCCAAACGGATTTTTTGAATTTGAAGACCGGATTGCTTCAAGAGCAGATCTAGAATCAGCACATACTAGTACGTGACGGACATTTAGATGGAAATAAAGAATATGATTTAAGGACATTAAGATGGCGGCTAGTTCGGCACTGAAAATCGAAAAAATTTCTGCCAAGATGGTACATTTTCTCCACGTTTAAGTCAGGTATTGCATTTGAATTTTCCAGCCTGGAACTGTCCTAGTATTCGTATGTTTGAGAAAATTAACCTAAAACTCACCTACTGACTTTGAAAGACTGTAGTGGACAAAGTTTCCACTGCAGGGCTGTCAAATTTAGTATGCAAAAATCTAATACATCATATTTCATAATGCAGAGAAGTCACATGTTTGGGATGCATGTTGGTGTCATTGTCACCCTGTTTGTCACAAAACAATGGGAACATCAAACGTTGACAATGTTACTATGA
>JADBJO010026528.1:10000-22417 GCA_016801955.1 Conus betulinus | reverse complement strand
CAAGGGAATCGCCAAAGGGATGAAGTCTGGGCTAGCCTGCTTTTACCCCCGGGTCATTCCAGGACTAGCTGGAACTTACCCCTAGTTGGAACTGACCCCCCCCCCCCCCCCCCCCCCCCCCCCCCCCCCCCCCAGTCATATCTACATTGTACAAGGTACACACAGGCACTCAGAAGACACTAATTAGCTGTTAAAAATAGTTAAAATCTTTGATATACATTTAAAGTGACCAATGGTCAGTGACACTGACCACTGGTTGTCTGCATTGCACAAGGTATACAAACACTCATGAGACACTGATTAACTGTAAAATAGTCGAAATATCTGATTTACGTCATAGTGACCAGTGGTCAGTGGCACTGACCACAGTCGTCTGCATTGTACAAGGTACACAGGTACTCGGGAGACTATAATTAGCTGTGAAATAGTTAAAAATCTCCGATTTACGTCATAATGACCAGTAGTCAGTGGCACTGACCACAAGTAATCTACATTGTACAAGGTACACAAGCACTCGGGAAACACTAATTAGCTGTTAAATAGTTAAAATCTCCGATTTACGTCATAATGACCAGTGGTCAGTGGCTTGTCACAACTACGCTTGGTCACATTGGCACTTGGTCACATTGGCATGTAGCCGTCTTTCTTTCCCACGCATGTACGGGTATGTATGTATGTATGTATGTATGTATGTATGTATGTATGTATGTATGTATGATGTATGTATGTATGTATACATGCATGCATACATGAATGTATGCACGCATGTATGTATGTATGTTTGCATTTATGTTTGTCTGTCTGTCTGTCTGTCTGTCTGCATGTATGTATGTGTATCTGTAGGAGACAATGGAGAGGGGTAAAACAGAATATTAAAATGTACTTGCGCTGGTCAAGCACGTGCACACAGCGCCCCCTTGACGTGAATGACCGCTTTCCAATCGGACCGAAGCGGCAGCAAGAACCGTCATCCCCAAAAGGCACTGCTCAGCTGTGAAGTTCGATCTGCTTAACTCCAGGGCCTGTCAAAATGCTGTCAGAGATGGCTTAAAGCAACCTTTATCGTCTCTTCTAAGCAGCCGGGGAAAAAATCCCACAACACACAACAGAGTCATGCGAGGACCATGGGGCAGCTGTCTTGTCCAGTGCAGGCAAGGCGCTGGCCCGGGTTGTGCTCAACTGTCTCATCTGTCACCTTGAGCAGGACTTGTCATCCAAGAGCTAGAGAGAGAAGTTTGGTTTAGTGTGGAACAGTCAAGATAATTTCACTGTTTGTCAATTCTGGAAGAAATGCTAGGAGCATTACGGTTAAGAAAAAAGAAGTTCGGAAATGTTATATATATATATAGATATATATATAATATATATATATATAGAGAGGAGAGAGAGAGAGAGAGAGAGAGATTTGGAACCCTGCCAGTTTCTCCATAAACCAGGCATTAGGCGTTTTTATTCATAAATTAGGCCAAGGCCCCTATGAAGGGGTGTGTGAACACACGCATACACAAAGAGAGAGGAGAGACGAGACGAGAGAGAGGAGAGAGAGAGAGAGAGAGGAGAGAGAGAGAGAGAGAGAGGTTTACACACACACACACACCACACACACACACACACACGCATGCACGCACGCACGCACGCACGCACACACACACACACACACAAACACCCACACACACACACACACACACACACACACACACACGCACACCACACACACTCGTCCACGCACGTGCGGACGCGCGCATAGAGAGAGAGAGAGAGCGAGAGAGAGAGAGAGAGAGAGAGAGGAGAGAGAGGAGAGGAGAGAGAGAGAGAGAGAGAGAGGAGAGGGAGGGAGGAAAGGGGAGCAGTTTAAGACTTTAACTTTTTTTGCTTTCAGATTTTTTCGACAGCATTCGACACGTCAAATGTTCATCTGTTCCATCTGTACCCCATTGGGTGGATCAGCAGCAACCTGGGGGTGTTCTTGACCGTTGCCATGGACCGGTTGACGATCCCTGGCCATCCAGTTTCCTCTGAAAGCGCCCACTCTGTGTACAGTCAACGAGCCAAGATCGTTACATTCTGTCTATTCGTGCTGGAAATTTTGTTGGTAAGTAACGGACTGCTTCAAATATGCCAGAGTTTCGCATTTGTTCGTGATACATCGCTAATGGTTGCTTCAAAGTGATATTTGTTCCGAAGACACTGAAATTGTTGTCAACAAAAATGAGAAGACTAATACAACTTACATTTACAAAACTGTGCCTGAATTGGGATGAAAACAAAGCTAACGTAGAGACATAACGTGACTGATAAAAATATGCAGAACAAAAAAGACACGAACAAATATAAAGCGCTGCCGAGGTTTCCATTACAACCAGCTTTGAACTGCTAGACTAGAAAACAGTCAAACGTCAACACCACCACCACCACCACCACCACCACACCACCAGAACAACAACAGCAAACACCGACGACGCAACAACAACAACATAACTTACATTCCAGAAAGAAAATTGCACATAGCCTGTCATAACTTTAAAATCGAGAAAGTAAAGTGCAAACATACACAAAAGGACCTGTCGCTGAGGAATAGATAGGTAAGCGAAAAGGCTGATTCAAAATCAGGGGCATTTGTGGGGTTTTGATTGTTTTGACCCCGACTAGTTCTTATGCAGAGTGAGTGTTTATTGGCTCGGATGAGAAAACTAGATCCTTGCAGTCAAAATCTTCTTCATCAACGAATTCGTCTCTGAATTTTTCTTAATTTTCAAGGCCAGTACTGCCGGTGTCTCTCAGGTCTAGATAACGCCGGGATATAGTAAGAAAGACACTTAGAGATACTCTGTCATGCAGTCCCTAACCAAAAGTGGAACTCGATGCATCATTTCCACCCCCACTGGATCATAAACATTAAACAACAAAAAAGGTCTCTCAATTCCTGTGCCCCTTTGCGCTCTGCTTTCGGTGTGAATCTCAATTTCATTTTTTCCCCAGCAATGCTTGTTTCGACTTGTTGATATTGTCGCAACTGGCAGGTTCATTAAACGGATATGATGGCACCCTTCCGAAGAGGGATGCGAAACTGAAGCTGACACCGCAATCAAACGATTGTCATCGTCGATAGAGTTTGATATCCTTAATGTACTGGATTAGAGCAGGCACAGCTGAAGACCACCAGAGAGACTGGGGCAACAGTGCAATGTTTGCCTGTCCGTAAATTTGATATTGTCTGCTCCCTGTGGACTGTGGTAAAGAGGCTGCAGCAGGACACATGGGGGAAGGGGGTAGGGGGCTGTGAGAGGAAAGGGGGGTCACTGGGAAACGCGGCAGAGTGTATAGAAAGAAAAAAAAAGAGAAAATAAGAACGTCTAAAATGATGACAAATTGACAATTTGGACATAAGCTGATACCTTACTTTAGTACTCTGCAATTTCGACAGGGAAATATATCTCTTGTAGAATCTCTGGAACCACTGGTCGGCGGATTTTGATTTCGAATTTGGTGACTTCCTTAGCCGTAATCTTTAAAGAAAAAACTGATTCAGCTCTCCATGGACAGGTTTAAAGTGGGTGCAAGCACTTGTCTGAAGATGGGAGCAGCTCCTGTCTGCTTTCAGATAGAATGCAATTGCTGTTCTTGTTTTCAATCTTTAAAAAACTTAGGTTTTTTTTGCTTGAGTCATGTTTTTTTTTGATGGTCAGAATATTATTCCGAAGATAATTGTTATACACCCTTCAAATTTTTCCTCGCCTGATTTTAGGAGCTCCTGTGGTGTTTCTATTTGTTTTGATTTTCTAGTTCTGACCAAAAACTATGGGCTTCCTGGAACTGTATTCACTGTGTTATCTGTTACAGTTATCACAAAGCCGAGTCAAGTCACATCGTCGTATCCAAGTAACACAATGGGCACATACAAGACATGAATACACATTTTGGGCATAACACATAATGCATTGAATCGTACTATGTCTGTCTTTCTGTATGTGTCTTTGTATGTTTTTATGGCTGCATCGATGTATGTGTGTATGTGTGTATGTATGATGTAGTATGTATGTATGTATGGATGTATGTATGCATGCATGCATGTTATATGTATGTATGCATGTAATTTTACATTTCTGTCATGTCTGTTTGTCTATAAATATTTTCTCGTAGACAGTGTTTTAGTATTCGCATTATTTGACGTCAGACATAAGCACTTTACAGCAAATAGTATCAGTTATCTACTACAGATAGGTGTTCCACTAGGGACCCTATTTTTGTAGTCGCTAATGCATGGTCAATATTCTTCATTCAATCTGAGAATTTTGTGGTATCAGAATCCGGCTTCAAACCCGATCTTAACAGTAAATTAATGACTTTTTAACATGTACATTCAGATCTATTCTGACGGGACTTCATCTCTGAAACGTCCCCTGCGGCCAGATGGGCCAACATAAAATGAAATGTATTGATCCATCTCTGTCTATTTCCCTCTGGCTTTAAACATCAAGCTGCCATTTGCTATCGGTTTGTTCTATACAGGAGGGACACATGGCTTTTACCTCACGAGTCGTCCCCAAAGAAGTCAAAGCCTTCTTGTGCGCTATAGATAAACACGTCAGCGAGAGCTATCGGATCTTTCACGACGACTACTGGCCAAACATTGCACACACGCTCTCCTGTTGATCTCTTTCCTAATCATCATCGTCGGCAACATCATCATCATCCTGCACGTGAAACGATCAGAGGACAGCAAGGACATTGGAGAGGGAGCCAAAAGCACAGGAGGACAGCAGTCAGGGAGATGTCTTCGAAGAGCCGACAGTTGTCTGTGATGCTTGTCATCGATTCGGCCAGCATCATGATCTGCACGCTGCCCCTATCGATCTACATGTGGTGGATCAGCACTTTCCAGTCTTCTAAAAACTTTGAGGACATCCCTCGGAGCAGGCCAGGCGGGACGTGATCTTCGCCAGTGTCTTTTATCTCCTGTATCTCAACCACTGCACCAACTTTTTTCTCTACTGTGTGAGTGCGCGCGCGTTTCAGAAAAGCCCTGATGGACGTCTTGTGGCTGAAACCTCGGCAGAAGAACGCTGACAGTTCCAAGTCATCAGGTAGTAGTGGAAAGTGACAAAGGGTGCATGAGTGTTACGGGGCCTTTCACATGTTTGTAAAAAATGCATTACCTCTCTGATTTTTTAATAATTATGTGCGACTGTGAAAAACGTAAAGCAATACACTGCACCACCTTTGAATCATTTGTAAATCGAATAAATTGCATAGAAGTCTATCATTTTAAATGTATATGATTGTGTTACGGTAACATCATTGTTGGTGTTCAGTTTTTCCGGGGCTTGGAAAGGGGGTGTGGGTGGGGGGGGGAGGGGGGAGGGGCGTGGGGGAAATAAAAGCTAAAGAATGTCTTATAATCAGCCTATTATACAGTTAATAATTTTTTTGCCAAGCCAGATGCTGACATTTGGATTTATTTCTTGAAAAACTGTAGACACACGCATACATCCAACATGGAAAGCTCTGTTTTGTTCCACCTCCGGTAAGGATACAGTCAACGTATACAAACACCTTGTAGTAATGATATCAACCCAATTCTTTATATCGTACCACTACACAAATATTCATGCTACTCTATCTAATTGCAAGCGTTAGTTTTGTGGTTTTTTTTTCAAAAATTTTTGAAAACAAGAAATGGCAGCCGAGTCTCTTTAGAAAGGGAGGATTGATGTGTGGTCTTTCAGACACATGTTCAGTTCTGTTCAAGCATATCTGAGCCGTTTGAGGCTGTGCCAAGAGATCCCCACCTGTCTCTGGTTGCTGTGCTCTGGGAAACTTCTCAAGAGTCAAACTGTTACTCTCAAAAGAGTTTGTAGTTTATGATACTACGTCTGACGTCTTGAGTCATAAGCAGCTCAAAAAAACTAATAATATTAGTTATTTAAAATAAAAAACAACAAAACATTAGACCATGAAGAAAAATAATGTGATGTGTATGGGCTGAAGCAATTAACCTTGTCTAGTTACAACAAAGACTACGCAAGTATTCATTAAAAGAAAACAACTTTTGCTGTAATGGTTGATGATGCTCCTCGTGTGGCCTTATTTCGCGTATCACATATTACAGACACGAGGCATACAGAACAAACATGGAAGCTTCCTTAAAAATGAGAGAAGTTCCAAGTTAGCCCATACACCTCAAACTCAAACGTGCTGACGACATCCTTAAAATGAGGAAATTCCGAGTTTACCCACGTACCCCAAGTGACAGTACACACAGTATCACCAGCTACCTTGAAAATGAGGGAAAATTCAAAATCACACAACGTGACTTTTAAACTGGAACACAGTAATGCACAATTTACAGGAGAAGAGAAATACTAAGTTCGGTGTGTGGTCATCATACTTCGCTGGCTAGTGAGTCCAGTAAAACCTCAGACAGCCAAGCCTTCGTCATGAAATCTCATGTGCACTTCTGAGCAGGATCCCGGATTGCAGTTTTTCCGGTTGTCAACAGTACTTCCTCTGTGTTCAGTGGCTTTCCCCAACGTCATTGGGCTTTTTCCAAGAGTCGGCCAAAAAGACAGATGAGACTCACCTGAAGGTGACAGTAAGATCCAGGGAAGGGAAGGGCTTCCCTCAACCGTCGAACCAACCAACGGGGAACAATCTTGCACCACCCTTGGAGGCATGTGCAGTGTGTGTTGACATAGGGTGCAGGCACGAACAAGGCATTTGATTAAGACCTCAAGAGACATAACTTCGTCATGGCAGATGTCAATCTGTGATGGCCACTGGACAAAGGAAACTTTCTTCGGAGGCCTCCCCACGGGTGTACCAACCTGTAACCAATGACTGCAGAGCTCATCGGCGAAAGACGCCACCACAAAGCAAATGGCTGTGCGTTTCCCGAAGCCCAGCTCATGTCGTATAATATCTGGGAACCGCGATATCTGGGAAAGCGTTCCCAGATTTTCTGAATTTCCAATCGTGAAATCTGGGAACCCTTCCCAGATATCACGTTCCAGATTTCCACGTGACACCAGTCTTTGTGCCCTCTGAAGAAGACCCCAAGTTGCAGCTTCTCTCGCTGTCAGCAGGACTTCCCCTGTGATCAGTGGTCTTTCCGTTCCTCACCGTCACTGGACTTTGCCCAGAGCCAGCAGAGAGAAAAGGCTACACCCAAAGTGCAAGTTGCAGCCAGGGAAGTACCGTCCTTGATCGCGGAAAGCGAGCAGACGGGGGCAGCTTTGTACTCCCCTTGGAACATTGTGACAGAGAACATACAGAAGAACAGAAAACAACCCAGGTAACCTCAGTATGGCTGAAAATGAAAGAAAAGCTTAAGTAAGCAGGGAGACAAAAACGTTTATTGATAAATAGCACAGGCGACTGTGACTTCAATGGTAAAACACCCATAGCTCCATGCTCTTGTAGCGGGCATCACTTGTCTGGCACGTATGCAGACAAGAAGTAGAGAGAACAAGGGCACTTGCTCTTGAAAAGAAAGTTCAACGGTTTCCGTAAGTTTTGACCCCCCCCCCCTCCCCCACTCACACTAACGCGCGCGTGCCCCCAGAATAGTAACCGAAAAAAGAATATATACAAATATCAGCAAATCAAATGAAGACAACATTGACAGATGCCTTGATCTCGAGCATTGTCACAGACAGCACGCACATTTGCGACAAAGAGTACATGTAATCATGGGTGTAACTGATTTTTGATGGATGTTTCCTCTGTTGCCTAGTGTCTACATATGCCCTTGACGAACTGAAACCGCTAACAGCATTAGTTGGAGGGACGGGCGTGTAACTGTACCTTCATGGGGGCAAAGGTTCTTTCTTCATTCTTAATATTCAGAAAAACAAACAAACAAACAAACTGCTAACTAGCCAACTAACCAAATATAAAGGAAATCAGCATAAAGCTAAACTCAACTTCTCAATAATTAGAAAATACTCTTCACAAGGGCTCAAACCATGTCAAAAACTATATATGAAAGTACAGGACTAGATACCTGAAAAAAAAAGGATGTGCTTCTTATGATGCGCCATGAAAGAGACCGCTTTAGTAGATAAAACAAATATTGCTAGCCACAGACATGGTATGTTCTTTCATTCGTGACCAAAAACTCATCCAACGTTACGTGTGGTAAGATGTCAGGCTTTAATCCCACCCAACAGGCAAGTTTGAATCAGTACAGGTGCCACACGGGAATCGACGTTGATTTCCTAATTTGTCCCACTCTCTTCATAGCGCGCGCGACATGTGTGGTGTGTGTGTGTGTGTGTGTGTGTGTGCTTCGTGAGCGGTGGCGAAGCTATCACCCCGAAACATTAGACTGACGATCGTGACTACACATAAATTGTGTTTTGGCTCCTTACTGAATGCCTGGATGAATGCAATGTTTGCCAGAGAGGTTAGTTCTCGTGAGGAAACAAGCTCCAACGAGGACGCACTTTGTCGGCTTGGGACGATACTGTCTTCCCATAGTCATCATCCATGAATCACTTGACTCCACAATAACGGCAGAACGTGAATCATGGGACGGTGGGATGAGACTTGAGAGTCAGAAACTACGTGAGAAACAGGGCAAACATGTTATTAGGTACTATCGATATGCTATTAGGCACGCATTCAAACATTCCCTTCCGAAGGAGGCGCCCCCCCACCCCCCCTCTTAACTCAATTCCGCAACAGAACATGCAGAGAAAAAAAGGAATAAATTGGGTCGATGCCAATTGTCGACACTGGGAACAGACAGGAAGTCAAGTGATGAGGAAATCAAACTGAACTGCAATATATCAAAGATGAATCTTTCTTCTGGTTGACGTATATTTCAACTGGATGACGAAGTTGCGAAAGGAAACAAAACAAGCAAACAAACAAAAAGAAACAAAAAAAAAAAAACAACAGCAAAAAAACGAAATAACGCAATATAAGGTTTTATCTCTTACCATTTTTTTTTTTATAAGTGGGGGGATTCATTTGCAAAACCTGAAAAAGCCTGATACTGGATGAGAAAAAAACCAAAGGCCAGAAAATCGGGAGCAACTGGTTGTACCCTCAATGTTTCACTCCCATAGAGGATCCTTGCTGTATGCAGACTACTCCATAATTCTAGCCACATCATTTCTATCAAATCATCATACCCAATGTGCATATGGGATGAAATTGAAAATGCAAATACAACATAAATATTGGAAATGAACATGGGGTCAGGGTTTATGGAGGAGATTCAGCGGATGCCTGATCCCCACATCTACTCATCCGGGCGCGGATAACCCTTGTGTAAGATCAGTGTGTGTGTGTGGTGTGTGTGTGTGTGTGGTGTGTGTGTGTGTGTGGTGTGTGCACGCGCTCGGGTGCTAGCGGGCGCGCGTGTGTGTGTCAAGTTAACATGGGCATGTTCTTGACAAGCTGTGGGCTGAACAAAACTTGGCAAATGATGAACATTGTTAAGACCTTAGCTGTCAATCTCCATCAGGAAAATGTCACTGATACAACAAACGCAGAAATCGGTGTGTTTTTCTTACATTCTGGAAGGGGTTGGGATTGAGGTGGGACAGGAGATCAATATTACAGATGTTGAACTGAAGTATGAGATTAAAATCACAACGATTGCCTTAGTTACTGGTAAATGATATTTTAAACGACATTCTATCAAAATTGGGCAATAAATAGTGACTTACTTTATGTGAGCACAGGCCTTTACTGAACGTGGAGCAGATGCAAATAAAATCACAAAAATTATATGCAAAAGAGATAAACCACATACAAAAAAGTCTTGCCAGATATGAAGCAAAGTAAGATTTTCGGATTCATGGTGATTTAAGTGGTGGTGAGCCAAACAAAACAACAAATGAAACAACATTGTTTGTTTGAGAGTTCAGCTACCATATGATACCAGCATGTCATCACTTTGCCTTTGTGACTGGATCAAACATCTTTCATATGTGCAAATATATGGGAAAACCCGAAACGATGTGTCAGACAGTTCATACGTCATGTATCGCGCGTGTAAATAGTAGATTCCGTAGAGCTTAGGAAACGAGTCGGAGTTAAAAATGCCAACGTGACGACTTTGCTTTGACCTATGGCTCGTTGTATGTGTGCTCTCTACAGACAGTGGTCTACCTACTCTTCATCCACCCTATCTTCTACCCCCTTCCCCATACCTCCCCTGTCATTGCATGTGTTGCGAATTTCCTTTCGTGAATACTACTTCCATGGAAAGAACGCTTTCGATTGGCACAGAGTGAGTAGGTAGCATAATGAACTACAGAAGGCTGAATGCAGTCGACATTCTCCTTCACCCATTTGGAATTTCTGCAGTCATAATACTATGGCAATGAGGCACGTGCGTCAGATAAACGCACGGTCTCTTTTGTTTGAAAGAAGCGACAGATCAAAACCATAATGTATTTCCTCTCCTCACAAGATAGAAGTAACAGTCTGACAGAAACATCCTTGAATTAGTGCAGAAATGTACATTAACGCTGAGCCATGCTTTGCCCGTGTTGACATGTTGGTGCTGGAGAGGTTAACGACAACAACGAACTCTGTGGTCACACAACCTGAGGAATAAAATGGCAGAAAATCAAGCACATTCAAGCTCAAAACAATGGAAAACAGTGGATGTTGTCTTCAGCACCAGTGTGCAATGTGAAACAAGATGTACTGATGCTGACAAAGCCTAAATAAAAAAGGCGAAAGCTTTATAAAAACAAAAACAAAAAAAAAAAAAAAAACATGAAGAGTGTATGGTTGGTGTGCCTACATTTATTTTTGTACTCGATATATATATATATATATATATATTATATGTGTGTGTGTGTGTGTGTGTGTGTGTGTGTGTGTGTGTGTGTGTGTGTGTGTGTCTATCTATATGTCTATACAATGCTTTTCATGGCACCACGGGCTCCGTATCATGTAGAACAGACTGTAGTAGACACTGCAGAGAGCAAAACAGAAGAATAAAAAACAACAGTCTTTTCATGTCCTGAGACCTGAGTATATTTTTTAGCAGATGATCGCTGATACACTTCCTTCATTACGTCGGAGTACAACGATAAAAGCTTCCCATCCAGTAAAATGGCAGATGGAGTCGGGTGCGTTTCAATGGTTACTTTACATTCCGGTTTACTTGATGTGAAAATTTGATCATGGTACTCTGATCTATGGTAGCTGGTGTATCAAGGGTTATTTGTTGAAAAATATATTTAAAGTCCCAAGATATCATACCACACATACATACATACATACATATATACATACATATATACATACATACATGTATTATTATAGATAGACAGACAGACAGACAGATAGACAGACAAGACTGATCGAAAGATGGATGGACAGACAGACAGATAGATCGATAGACAGATAGATAGGTAGGTAGGCAGACAGATAGATAAATAGATAAATAGACAGATAAATAGATTTATAAAGATATAGATGTGCGCGTGCATGCGTGCGTGCGCGCGCGAATGTTAGTGTGTGTGTGTGTGTGTGTGTGTGTTTGTGTGTGTGTGTGCGCGCGCGCGCGCGTGCGTGTGTGATAACTGTATGTCAAGATGGTTGAGATCAAAAAGATGTTTTCTTAAACAAAGTCAAAAAATGGCTTTGGAAGAAAATGGCTGTGTACCCCCTGGAAATATTTCCTAATCTATTGTCTCTTTCCCAATTTGTTTTGAGCCCAGTTTATTTTCAATAGTCTTGTTGCATCCAGATTCCTTTAGAGAGGCGAGAGTGGTGGTGCTCCCCATGCACTCGAGTTCAGAGTGTTACCAGGAGGCACGCCTCAGTTTGCCATTAAAATCACGTTGTTGCAGTCCAGTGATAATCGCTTGTGGAGATAGTCCAGTACTTGTCTACTTGCCATCGCTTTCGTAGACCTTGAAGTTCTTTTATCTTAGGGGATACAGCGATTATTATCCCAGGATGGTAATATTTCTATTTTCTGAAGAATAGTAGACAACTTGTCTGGTTGGGGGGTGAAGGCTGGTCGGGGTGGGGGTGGGGGGGTGGGGGGTTTGGGTGAATTTTGAAGTATTATATTAGATAAGAATGGTTTTGTGGCGCATGAATGAGAAGTGATTATTCAGAATTGTGAGAGTAATTAAAAATGTTGAAGTGGAAACAGACATATACCTGTGTGTTGTGAACTGCGGTTCGAATTGTGCGTTGAGAGGGACAGAACTCTCTCTCTCTCTCTCTCTCTCTCTCTCTCTCTCTCTCTCTCTCTCTCTCTGTTGCTCTTCAAAAGCATAACTCCCATTCCGCCCTTCCGGCTCCCCGTGGACACCCACAACCCTGCCTCGTCCCCGGCATCGGCAGTCCTTAGCTAGCAGTCTATATCAAGTCGGCGCGCGACAATCACCAGAGAAGACACTGCGCTGCTGCCGCGTCACTACCATGGTGTTTGCA
>JADBJO010026528.1:0-2500 GCA_016801955.1 Conus betulinus | reverse complement strand
ATCTAACCGCTGCAACATATGAATGCGTATCTCCCCCTATTTCTTCTTAATCTAAGACATAAGAATAAACTTGTGTATAACTGAATATTTCTTGCAGTCGTTGCAACACCTATCTGCACTGTAAGTTGGTGGAACGGCGCTGGTACTTGTCCTTAGGAATTTATTAGTTAATTGTGTGTGGTGTGGTGTGTGTTGTGTGTGTGTGTCTGTGCATAGTCCTCGAGGGAACTTGATTCTCCATCGTACATTCTATTCCCCGCTTAAACGGTGCAGGACATATGTCCTCTCCCGATTGAAACATCATTCTCACAAAGCTGATTTGTCAGTCAAGTGTCCATTCGGTATACTAAGTCATTGAACAGCTTCTGAAAGAATAGAAAACCTTCAATATCACTAGAAAACGTGGAGCAAACGGGGATATACACAGACACAAAGACCCCCCCCCCCCCCACACACACACACACACACAAACACACGCACACACACCCACACAGAGATTCAGATATCTTTATTCACAAAATAGGCCAAGGACCCTAAAGACAGTGTGGTTGTGTGTGGTGTGTGTGTGTGTGTGTGTGTGAGACACACAGAGAGAGAGAGAGAGAGAGAGAGAGAGAGAGAGAGAGAGAGAGAGAGAGGTGGGGGAGGAGTAACGGGAGGGGGAGCATTTTAAGGACTAACTTTTTTTTGCTTTCAGATTTTCGACAGCATTCGACACGTCAATGTCATCGTTCTCCATCTGTCACCCCATTGGGTGGATCAGCAGCAACCTGGGGGTAGTTCTGACCGTTGCCATGTACGGTTGAACCGATCCCTGGCCATCCGTTTCCTCTGAAAGCGCCACTCTGTGTACAGTCAAACGAGCCAAGATCGTCACGTTCTGTCTATTCGTGCTGGAAATTTTGTTTGGTAAGTAACGGACTGCCTCTTATATGTCAGAGTCTCATCATTTGTTTCGTAATACATCGTTATGGTTGCTTCAAAGTGATATTGTTCTGAAGACACTTGAAATTGTTATCAACCCAAAATGAGAAGACTAGTACAACTTATACATTTACAAAACTGTACTAAATTGGGATGGAAACAAAGCTAACGTAGAGACAATACCGTGACCGATGAAAATATGCAGAACAAAAGAGACATGAACCAACATGAAGCCCTTCCGAGGTTTTCCTTTACGACCAGCTTTGAACTGCTAGACTAGAAAACAGTGCAAACTTCAACAACAAACACCACCACCACAACAACAGCAACACGACGACACCCAACAACATAACTTATATTCCCAGAAAATTGCGCATAGCCCTTTCATAACTTTATAATCGAGAAAGTAAAAGTAAACAACACACAAAGACCTGTCGCAGAGGAATAGATATGCAATCGAAGGCTGATTCAAATCAGAGGCCGTTGTGGGGTTTTGATTGTTTGACCATCGACTAGTTTCTTATGCAGAGTTGAGTGTTTTTGTGGGCTCTGATGGAGAAGACTGCATCCTAGCAGTCATATTTCCTCATCATCAACAACGAATTCATCTCTGAAATATAATTTTTCTCAGTTTTTTCAAGGCCAATACTGCTGGCGTCCTCTCAGGTCTAGATAACGCCGGGATATATTAAGAAAGACACTTAGAGAGTCTGTCATGCAGTCCCAAAACCAAAAAGCAACTCGGTGCAATCATTTCCACCCCCACTGATCAGCATTAACCCCAAAAAGTCTCATTCCCTGTGTCTCTTTACGCTCTAGCTTTGGTTTGTTGTGATCGCCATTTCCTTTTTTCCCCCACATAATATCTTGTTTCTGATTGCCATTATGTCGCAAACTGTCTGGTTCGTTAAACGGAGATGTGGCACCTTCCCAATGAAGGGATGCTAACTTAAGCTGATAACCGGCAATCAAACGGTTGTCATCGTCGATAGAGTTTGATATCCTTAAGTACTCTGGATTAGAGCAGGCAACCACTGAAAGACCACCAGAACTGGGCAACAGTGCAATGTTTGCCTGTCCGTAAACTTTCCCTTGTCCTGCTCCCTGTGGACTGTGGTAAGAGGCTGCAGCAGGACCCTCGGGAGGCGTGGTGGGTTGGATTAGTAGAGAAAAGACAGGTGTCACTGGGACACGCGGAAGTGTATAGAAGAAAAAATAAAAAAGAGGAAAAAAGATGTAAATGATGACAATTTGAGGACATAAGCTGATACCTTACTTATTACCTATGCGATTTTCGATAGGAAAATTCATCTTGTAGCATCTCTAGGAACCACTGTTCGGCGATTGTGATTTTCGCGATTTGTGACCCTTCCTCGCCCTAATGTTTTTCTTAAAAAAAAAACTGCTCCGCTTTCCCCCGCTCTCCATGTACAGGTTTAAAGTGGTGCACGACACTTGTGTGAAGATTGAAGTAGCTCCTCTGTTTGCGTAGAATGCATGTTGCTTGTTTTCAAATCTAAAATACTGGCTTAAGTGTTTTTTTATGCTTAATCTTATTTTATCATGATGGTCATAC
>JADBJO010026527.1:9814-22417 GCA_016801955.1 Conus betulinus | reverse complement strand
GTATGACTTTAAGTCTACACCACATGTGTACTTGGGCTAAGCATAGCCCAAGTCAGTGTGATCTGATTCATATGAAACAAGGAAGAGTGTATAACTAAAACTGTAACATTGTATTACTGTCTCCTACCCTTTTGTAAGCTTAACTTAGCCTTTAAACAAAAGTGGAGGTTAATAGTTATAGCAGAAACTCTACCATAGAGAAAACTTTGCTGGCTGAGTCTCACACCCCTTCTGAAAGAATGAGGAAAAGGGTAAATGTGTGCACTCGACAAGCCAGCCATCAGATTCTCACCTACAGATCAAGTTCTCTTTATCGCAGAACTGGGATCCTGGTCACGCTGCACATTACAGGTGAACCAGAAGCTGGGACTTCGCCAGAAACCAGGGCGACACCAGACAACAAAATCTACACCAGTGGGGCAGTCACCAGCCACAGGAGAGATCAACTATTCTTTCCGAAGCAAAGCTAAGTTTGCTTACCACCTGGACTCAAACCCATCAGACCCTTACCCTCACTTTATGATGAAACAGTGAGAACCTGTCTATGAGTACCACCCTGGCTACAATACTGGGTATTCGCAAGCAGGGTGGATGTATAATAACCATATACATTCAGTGTAACTTAGACAGAACCCTGTATGCCAAACTTAAGCTTGCTGCACAGAGTGCAAGCGAGTAAAGTAGGAGTGAGGAAGGGCCCTCATTGTGGTAGTCCAATGAGAACTGAAACACAGCCTATGGAAGTGACACGCCATTTCTTATCTATGTGTAAGTAATAAAAGTTGATGTGTGAAAGTGCACTTAACTTGTGTCAGTTCCCTGTTGTTCAATCGAATGTTGAATGTTGAAACTTCTCTCTTCAATTCTGTATCTCGGAGCTATAAGTACTTTTAATTAAGAGTACAAGCCTAAGGAAAATTATCTCAGAGCCATTCTTCTGTATTTTATCAATACCCGAAACAAATAAAAATTTCTTCGATGACTAGTACCGGAAAGTTGCTCCTTCCCACACTAGTAAGAGAGAGGGTGTAGGTGAAATGTAAGATAATTCTCATGGGAAGATGAAGTGAGTGATTCACAACTACTACAAGCACAAAGGGAATATGAAGTGAGTGATTCACATTTACTACAAACACAAAGGGAAGATGAATTGAGTGATTCACAGCTACTACAAACACAACGGGAGGATGAAGTGAGTCATTTACAGTTACTACAAACACAGAGGGAAGATGAAGTGAGTGATTCCCAGCTATTACAAACACAAGGGGTGTGGGGGGCTCTGGATAGAGGCAGCACCTTTGATGTCTGGCATTCTGCTTCCTACTAGTTAGGATGGACGGGCATCACTGGACGTCATCCACCCCCTAAATCTCTCACGTGTTGGCTCCCAAGCGCCACACCTCGGTAAACCGCTTCAGCTGGCGGGCTAAACCACGTGAGGAGGTGGTGTTTACATTGCACCACTGGGTGGAAGAGCTGCAACAAGCGGCCAATGCCAGGGCGGAAGGGTCCCACGATGGACCAAACGGCTAAGTGTACACAACTGAGGACATACCACTCCTTACTCTGTGGATTATGGCTAGCTATCCTGGCTTGGAGAGGAGATGGGCGCCCCCCAAGCTTTAACAAGCCCACTGAAAGTACATGATGAGGAAGCAAAAGAATACCAAGCCGGATCGGTCTTGGCCCGGATTAACAACGACCACCTGTCCCACTGACTCTCTTCAGGATGGGATCGACAAGTGGGCTACTGGAGTGAAAAACATCAACCTAACCACCCAAAGCACAACCATCGGAACATGGAATGTTCGCACCCTTTATGCCTGTGGCAAGCTACAAGACCTTGCCCACGAACTGAAGCGCTATTGCTGGGATATCATAGGACTGTTTGAAAACAGATAGACTGGCTTCGGCAAAACAACAAACAGAAGAAGGACATAAGATCTGGTTCTCTGGGGAAGAGAAGAAATATGAGTACGGGGTGACTTCATTGTACGGAAAGATATTGCAGGCAGTGTCATCAGCTGCATACCCATCTCAAGCAGACTCATTTCCATCCGTATCTCTGCAAAAGCCCATAACCTGACGATCATCCAGGCTTATGCTCCAACGTCAGACCATGACGACGAGGAAATCGAGGAGTTCTACGAGCAGATTGACTCCATAGTAGCAACAGTACCAAAGAAAGACATATACTCATAATCCAGGGAGACTGGAATGCCAAGGTTGGCCCAGATGCTTACTAGAATTGGGCAGGAACAGCAGGAAAATTTGGCACTGGGGAAAACCACTGACAGAGGCTCTTAGACTGCTGGAGTTTGCCAAAAGCCATCGACTTACCCTAGCCAACACTCTCCACCCACACAAGCTGTCCAGAATCACAACCTGGCACTCACCAAATGGGCAAGTTCACAACCAAGTAGACTTCATTCTGGCCCCACAACGCTACAAGTCCAGCATCAACAAAGCAAAAACAAGAACATTCCCAGGCGCCGACATTGGCAGCGATCACGATCTTGTCCTGGCAAACTACAAGCTCAAGCTAAAATGTAAGCGTTGTCCAAAGAACCCCGCATTCGCTTTGACCTAGAGAAGTTGAAGGACCCCGAAATTGCAGAGGTGTTCCAGGCTCAAGTAGGCGGGAAGTTTGCTGCCCTCAACTTAGTGGACAGCGATGTAGACACCCTTGCTAATAACATCAAAGAGGTGCTAACTACTACAACAGCTGAAGAAGTTGTGGGAAAGAAGCAGAAGAAGATCCAGCCTTGGGTTACAAACGAGGTCTTAGATATATGTGACAAGAGGCGGGAACTAAGAGGAAAGAAAACACTCTAGCGACGAAGCCAGGATGCAGTACCAACAGGTGAACAGAGAAGTCAGGAAGAAGATGAAGACAGCCAAGGAAAATTGGATAGAGGAGCAGTGCGAAGCAATCGAGAAAGGCATGGAAGCAGGGAACAGCAAAGAAGCCTACAACACACTCAAGACCCTCAATAAGACTAACCAGACAAGATCAGCGGTCATCGAAGATAAGGAAAGCAAGCTACTGACAGAGAATGAAGAAGTCCTGAAGAGGTGGACAGAATACTGTGAGGGCTCTACAATTACCAGCTCAGCCCAGACACATCCATTTTGCAGGACAACAAACGACCCGCAGACAGTGAGAAACGGTCTCCAAGTACTGAAGGAGGAGGTTGAGGCCGCGATACAAAGTTTGAAGCCAGGGAAATCCCCAGGAGTGGACAATGTCCCAGCTGAGCTTGTGAATATGGAGGGAAAGAGACCACAGAGGCACTAACAATGCTTTGTCAGAAGATCTGGACAGAAAAGAAGTGGCCAACAGAGTGGACCCAGTCATTGGTGATTCCCTTACCCAAGAAAGGCAACCTGAAACAATGCCAAAATTACAGGACTATAAGTCTGATCAGCCACCCCAGCAAAGTCATGCTTCACATCATCCTCAACTGACTGAAATCCAAGGCTGAGGAACTGCTATCAGAAGAACAAGCATGATTTAGAAGAGGGCAGAGCACTGTGGAACAAATTTTCAACTGTTGAGTCCTGATTGAAAAACATCTACAACACCAAAAGGACCTCTTCCACAACTTCATTGACTTTAAGAAGGCATTCGACGGGTGTGGCACAGCGGCCTGTGGCAGGTTCTCAGAGACTTCAACATTGATGAGAGGCTTGTCCAAATCATCCAGGCCCTCTATGAAACACTCCAGCAGCACAACACTTCTCAATAGCCAGCAGGGACAGTTCTTCCCGACGACAGTCGAGTCAGGAAAGGGTGCCTACTGTCTCCAGTCCTGTTCAACATATTTCTGGAGAGAATCATGCAGGAGACCCTCGAAGAACACCACACCACCATCAGCATTGGCGGCAGGCCGGTCTGCAACCTTCGTTTCGCAGACGATATCGACCTCATGGGGGGGGGGGGGGGGGGGGGGGGGAGCAACACTGAGGGATCTCACAAACAGACTTGTCACAAGAGCAAGTGCCTACGGCATGGAGGTCAGCACAGAGAAGTCAAAGGTCATGGTCAACAGCACGACTAAATGTAGTGCCAACATAATCATGAATGGTGAACCCCTGGAAAAGTGACCAGCTTCAGGTACTTGGGAGCAACCCTGTCCAAAGATGGCACCTGCACAGCAGAAATCTGATTCAGGATCAACTCCGCATCAGCAGCGATGGCCAGATGAACAGAGTGTGGAAGAGCAACATCAAATTCCACACAAAATTCCGGCTCTACAAGTCACTAGTGGTCTCGATCCTCTTATATGGTTGCGAGACATGGACACTGTTGATGGTCGAAACAGAAAGAAGAAATCCAGGCGTTTGAGACCAGGTGCCTGAGGAAACTACTCCGCATCTCCTACAAAGAACACAAAGACCAATGATTATGTGCGGATCCTGGTCACTAACCTAGTTGGGCCCCACGAACCACTTCTGGCAAACGTCAAACGACGGAAGATGGCATGGTTTGGCACACATATCCCATCACAACACCCTCTCCAAAACCACCCTTCAAGGTACCGTTGAAGGAGGGCGCAGACGAGGACGGCAGAGAAAGAGCTGGTCCGACTATATAAAGGACTGGACCAAAATGACCATGCCAGATCTCCTCAAGACAGCCACTAACAGAAGAGCCTGGAGAGAACGGCGGCTGTCTCATCACGTCCCCCCAACCCCCAGCGGTCAGGAGAATGACTGACTGACTGACTGGCAAACACAAAGGGAAGATGAAGTGAGGGATTCACAGTTACCACAAACACAAAGGAAAGATGAAGTGAGTGAATCACAGAGGGGAGTACACGGCGCTGTGGTAAGACAGGAAAACAGAGTGAGCACTGTGTCACTCCATCTCTAAACAGCCAATGGCATCATCCAGGGACACCTGTGGGCATTCTTGGACTTTCCCCACTGTGGCGGCTTTTGGTTCAGAGGTTGGTTCCACCTGGTTGTAACTTTTGGAGAACACCCTGCAGGTCCCAAGCCCGGATAAAGGAGGAGGGTTGGGCATGGGGTTAACACCCCCCCCATCCCATAAAATCCAACTTGTTACAGAGACGCCAACAACAGTCCAAGGAACTTCTAACATCGGAGAGGAAGGTCCTCCTCAACAGGACGTATGATGCCGTGTGGTGAAAGCCGTGTGTCAACGGAAGCCAGAAGGTCGACCCCCCTTCTATCGACTAGGACCATCAAAGTCGGAACATGAAATGTGAGGACCATGTATGAGATGGGAAACACATTACAAGTAGAAGCACAAATGAAAAAAAACTACCACCTCACACTGCTCAGAAACAGCGAGACCCATTGGACACAGTCAGGACAAAAGAGACTACTCAGCGAAGAGATGTTGCTGTATTCGGACATAAAGAAGACAACGCTCCACACACAGAAGGTGTAGCACCCATGCTGTCTAAACCTGCTCAGCAAGCTCTGATAGCATGGGAAGCACATGGACCAAGAATCATCGCAGCATCCTTCAGAACTAAGAAGAGAAAGATCAAAATGAATGTCATCCAGTGCTATGCTCCAACCAATGACAGCGATGAAGAAGCAAAAGATCACTTCTACGACAGACTGCAGGACGTCATAGCCAAGTACCCAGAGAGAGACGTCAACATCCTCATGGGCGATTTCAATGCCAAAATCGGACAAGACAACACCGGGTATGAGGAAGTGATGGGAAGACATGGACTGGGAGAGATAAATAAGAATGGCGAGAGGTTTGCAGACTTCTGTGCGATGAACAACCTGGTCATTGATGGCAGCATTTTCCCGCACAGAAGAGTACACAAGGCCACCTGGGTATCACCAGATCTAACGACAGAAAATCAAATTGACCACATCTGTATGGCCAAGAAATTCAGGAGGTCCCTACAGGATGTAAAGGTGAAAAGAGGAGCGGACGTTGCATCCGATCACCACCTACTGGTCACCAGGCTGAAGATGAAGATGAAACTGAAGAAGAACTGGATGAAACCAACTACAAAGAGGCAGAAGTACAACCTCAGCCTACTGAAAGACCCAAAGACTACAGAAGATTCCAAGCTGTCCCTCATCAACAAATACTAAGTGCTACCAGAACTACTTGAGGAAGAGGCTGATCTGGAGACCCACTGGCAAAAAGTGAAAGAGACACTCACATCAACCTGTCAGGAAGTAGTGGGCCCAAGAGACACCAACAGAAGGAATGGATATCAGCAGACACACTGCACAAATACAGGAGAGAAAGCAGAAGAAGAAGGCAGCAGTAAACAACAGCCAAACAGAGGCAGCACAGGCCAAAGCACAAGAAAACTTCACAAAGCCAACAGAGAAGTGAAGAATAGCGCAAGAGCAGATAAGCGGAAGTATGTTGACAGCCTGACAGAAGAAGCAGAGGAAGCAGCAGCCAGTAACAACATGAAGCAGCTGTGCGACACCACCAAGAAACTATCAGGGAAGTACAGCAGACCCGAGCGACCAATCAAGGACAAGGTAGCAAACACTGTCCAGGGAACAGAGCAACAACTGAACAGATGGGCAGAGCACTTTGAAGAGCTTCTGAACAGACCGGTCCCTCCAAATCCCCCTGGCATCGACCCAACCGACAGAGACCTAGACATCAACTGTGAGCAACAACACAGGAGAGGAGATCAGGAAAGCCATCAAGCTACTGAGGAACGGCAAGGCGGCAGGACCAGATAACATCCCTGCAGAAGCACTCAAGGTAGACCTAGAAACAACCGTAGAGATGCTCTACCCTCTTTTTGGGAAGATTTGGGAAGACGAAGAGGTACCAGAAGACTGGAAGGAGGGCTACCTCATCAAGCTACCCAAGAAAGGAGACCTCAGCAACTGTGCAAACTACAGAGGAATAACGCTTCTGTCAGTGCCAGGAAAGGTCTTCAACAGGATCCTCTTGGAGAGAATGAAATGTGCAGTTGACCCCCCTCCTCTGAGACCAGCAGGCCAGCTTCCTCCAGAACAGATCATGCAGCGATCAGATCGCCCACCTTGCGTATCATCGTTGAGCAGTCTTTAGAGTGAAACTCATCGCTGTACATCAACTTTGTCGACTATGAGAACGTATTGACAGCGTTGACCGTGTGAAACCCTCTGGAAGCTGCTACGCCATTATGGCGTGCCAACTAAGCTGGTCACCTTGATCAAGAACTCCTACGAAGGAATGACTTACCGGGTGGTCCATGGTGGACAGCTCACAGACAGCTTTGGGGTGAGGACTGGAGTCAGACAAGGCTGCCTCCTGTCGCCTTTTCTTTTCCTCCTGGTGATCGACTGGACCATGAAGAGGTCAACAGCACACAGAAGAAATGGAATCCAGTGGACACCATGGGACCAGCTTGATGACTTGGACTTCGCTGACGACCTAGCCCTGCTTTCCCACAGCCACCAACAGATGCAGGACAAGACAACAGAGCTGGAAGCCACCTCTTCACGAGTTGGTCTCAAGATCCATGAGGGCAAGACCAAGATCCTCGAGATCAACACGAAAAGTGAGGACCCAGTCACACTGCATGGAAGTGAGCTGGAAGAAGTGGAGGCCTTTACATATCTGGGCAGCGTCATTGACAAGCAGGGTGGCACAGACGCAGACGTCAGAGCAAGAATCGGCAAGGCAAGGGGAGCATACTTGCAACTGAAGAACGTATGGCGCTCCAAGGTGGTATCGAGTCGCACGAAGATCAGGCTGTTCAACTCCAACGTCAAGTCAGTGCTACTGTATGGAGCTGAGACATAGAGGACAACAAAGTCCACACACCAGGAAAGTGCAGACTTTCATCAACAGCTGCCTGAGAAGAATCCTCCAGATCCACTGGTCCAACACCATCAGCAACTCAGACATGTGGCAGCGTGCCCAACCAACTGCCAACCGAAGATGAGATCTGGCGCAGAAGATGGGGATGGATTGGACACACCCTGAGGAACAGTTCAGTTCAGTGGTTTGTTTAATTATTTTAATTAAATCCATATATGCCTGAATTTTTTTCTTTGGTTTTCATTTATTCAGGGGTGTACAACATTGCAAGTATTGAGGTTTGAAGGCTGGTTTTACTTTTTTTTTTTTTTTTTTTTTATCGGTTTGTGTTTTAGACATATAAAACCTACCGTCCCACTATAGGGACGCTAGGCATGGGAGGGTACAGCTTTTTATGATACATACAAAGACACAGAACTCATTTGAAATCATAGTTTAGCCAAATGTATTCTTCAATTTTGCATCAAATCATGAAATAGCATTATCGACTTGGATGTTGACAGATTAATTGTACAAACTGAACACAAAAAGAAACAAAAAAAGAGCATTTTACTCATAGTGGAGTCACAGCAGATTGACGTAGTTCACACATCGTGTCTTCGTAAGCATACTGTCATTGATCAGCCATCTGCGTGAAAAGGCTGCAAAACATTTGGCATGAAGCCCGCATTGCACTTGGTGAACTGTCACTGCTCTTCTTGCCACAGGAAGCACACCTGAGTCGCTTCTGGACACGCTCCACAAGATGATCTCTGCAGTCAAAGTGAAATGGCCGGTCCAGCTCGCTTGTCAATCTGGGCAGGGCGACCAAGTGGACGTTCACGCGATGCTGCTTCACTGATCTAGTCAGATAGACAGTGGCAATGGCTCGTCGCACAGCAAGAAGATCCGGGGGAAGGGGGGGGTCTTCTCCAGTGGGCATGGCCCGGTACAAGTGCCAGGTTTGCTAAACGGCCAAATCTAGGCAAAGTGAGAAAATGGACCACCACCATTTCTTCGATCGGATGGACGGACTTGTCGATGT
Source organism: Conus betulinus (assembly GCA_016801955.1). Taxonomy (NCBI): domain Eukaryota; kingdom Metazoa; phylum Mollusca; class Gastropoda; order Neogastropoda; family Conidae; genus Conus; species Conus betulinus. The sequence continues at coordinate 13,616 of JADBJO010026527.1, read as the reverse complement.
TGTGGTCGATCATATCAACTCCTCCCATGGTCTTGTTGTAGTGGTTGATGAGAGCTGGCTGATCAATGTTAACGTGCTGCCTGGCCTGCCTGGAAAACCTTGTTTTCTGTGTAGGATTCACGCCCACCTTGTTGGAGACCACATTGACAACGTTGTTGTTATTCCAACGAACCACGATTATTGCATTGTTTGTGTCAGTGTACTAGTCGAAGGTGTCCCTTGAGTTTTTATTCATCTCCTGCACTGATCGCAGTGGATACTTTTCAACTCGATTTGCATGAATGGTTCCTGTGCATGCAATGCCTTTGGAAGAGAGAGGTAGTCCACGAGTTTTAGTGACGTGAAGAGGTTGGCAAACGTGAGGTGGAAAGCATCTTATCCTTTGATTTCAGATACAAGATCGATGACAACTGATCCTCCCATTCCCACACCAGGGCGGGCCGCAAAAGCTTGCCTTCCTTTCGCGCGCCTTGGTAGGGCTCGAATTGGATGGCGTATCCCAAGCGGGTAGCGAGGACCCACATCTTGACTCCAAATCAGATGGGTTTGCCTCTTATAAATTGTTTTGAGCCATGCCGACCATAGTACGGGACCATGCTATCATCCATGCTGAGAATCTGTTGTCTTAGAAAGTAACGAAGGCTTCTTTCATTCAGCATGGTCAGCAGTGGTCTGACCTTGGCCATCTTGTCATCAGCTTCAAGGTCGGTGTTGTCACTCACATGGAGGTATCTCATGATCTCCTCGATCTCTGTCTCGGCTCATTGCTGAGGTGAAGCTGTATTACGAATGTCCATGTCATTGGACCAGTACAGTCTGCGTCGGGGAAGTGTGCAGTAACCAGATAGAATTAGGATGGCCAGAAAGGTGCGAACCTTTCTGAGTCAGCTTTGCGTTTTTGCCATGTTGTGGAGAGATTGCACCATACTCTGCATTCCCCAGTTCAGAAATGAGTTCATCTGAATCCTGCACACACACACACACACACACACACACACACACACACACACACACACACACACACACACACATTTTAGATATTGAATTATAGTATTGTATCCTTCTCTCTCTCTCTCTCTCTCTCTCTCTCTCTCTCTCTCTCTCTCTCTCTCTCTCTCTCTCTCTCTCTCTCTCTCTCTCTCTCTCTCTCTCTCTCTCTCTCTCTGGAGGGAGGGAGGAAGGGAGGGAGAGGGAATAGAGGGAGGTAGGTACATGATAAAAATAACTATAAAAACTGACCATGTCGTTCTCTTGGGGAGTAGACTGAGTGCTGTCACCGCCAGTGATCTGTCTTCCGTCAGCATAAATGACTGTTGCTGAAGCAGATGACTGAAGTTGCCGCCCATTCAGATTGTGAATTTCAGCATCTTCATCTCCACTGTTCTCGTCTGTCAATTCATCAGTAGGTGGGGGATCAATGTAGGTATTGGCAGTTTGGAAAAACAGTGTCCGCTTCAAGGATATCCAGTACTTCATTTACGTTGTATCGTCTGCAAAACAGAGATCGTTTTGATAAAGAAAGCACCCAGGAAGTCGAGAATGCACATATTAAGGTTAGTGTGACTGTTGGTTGGTATGGTGCTTTATGTCTCAGCAACTTTCGCGGATCAGAGACAGTTGGTCACCTTGTCCTGACACCAGCAAACCAGTTTCAGTAATGCCGGGATCAAAACCCTTGACCTTTGGAATAAGAGTCGAACCCTCTACTCACTGAGCTATCTGGCTCTTCGATTAGTTTGACTTCATTTCATCTTTAGAGATAAGCTGAAATAAAAAAAACACACACAACATTGACGTAACGAGGAAAAAAAAAAAAAAAAAAAAAAAAAAAAAAAAAAAAATATATATATATATATATATATATATATATATATATATATATATATATATGATACGAAATAACAATGTAACATAAATATGTCAGCACCGTTACAATTTAGACTGATTTGAAACACAAGAAACTGTCACTAGCATGAAATGAAAAACCTGTACCCACTCGTGCCTAGCGTCCCAATAGTGGAACGCCCATAAAACGCAACAAATTTTACCAATTATAAACAATAAGCTTATATCATCGCACATGGTTTTAGTTTATATCCTACGTATCACATTTACTTCAATAATATCATTAACAATGTGTCTGACAAAAGAGATATTGACTTTACCTTCTGCTTTGATCCATCTTGACTGTTTTAAAACCATGTGGTTCATCACAAATGGCCGACAACCGGTAATACATTCAAAGGGAGATAGCGCTTGTGTATATTAGAATTATAGAAGGTGCTTCCCTGTAACTAATAATCACAGTTTAAGCGCCTTATCTTTAACATTAAGCCAATAAAGGGCAAAATAACTATAGCGTCCCACTATAGGGACGCTAGGCATAAATGAGTTGTCTTTTCATCGCCAGATGATATCGGACACTTATTAAAAAAAAAAGAAAAAAAAAATCAACTTATCTTGTACTTGCAAAGCCAGATCTGATATGTGCATTTTTTTGCGAAATAACCATGGCAACGTCAGCAACACATGAACCATATGAGACACTATTGACATTATCAAAGTTAACCATCTCAATACCTTTCTCCTGATAGAGCGGAGTCAGCATTGAGCATTCAAACAAAAGATGACGCACAGAAATGTTTTCTCTGCAGAGACAAGTAATACCATGAGAATATTTAGTGTTCCACGTATTTAGCCTTAATTTATGAATTAATCTAACAATGTGCCTTGGGCACAATGGTAAAGTAGCCATGTTTTGACTAAAATTCTTCTTATGTATATACTTTTCTATAATTTAGTTTAATTCACAAGAGAGCAAATTTAAGGGATTTTGGATAAATTTTCAGCGTTTCTATTTGCTCCTTCTTTTGCAAGACTGCTATTTCATTCCACTTTATGCCACAGTGACATGGGCCCAACAAAAATCAATTCCTATACCTAGAGTTACAAAAACAACGCAGTAAATGTTTTATTTCAAAAAGGAAATATTTTCTAACTTAACAGTCCTAGCGCTCTAGTGATTATAAAACAGATTTGGAATCAACACATGGTAAGATTTTATGTAAAACAATTGGTGGGTCATGTATGTACATCAAAGCATTTAGTATTGCATATAATTCTGAGGTATAAATTGAAAACCCCTTTCCTAAATAATATGATTTCCTGACAGAGGATTCCAATACCAGCCCACCTGTAAACACTTTTAAATGATTTGGATAGCTGTTTTCTAAATGTTCACGAACTTCAGTTGTTAAATATTTACATTATCACTTTTCTTTTATATAGTGTATTTGTAATCAAAAGAAGCATTTAGGTGCTCCCAAGGAGGCATTGGAGGTACCACAGGAACATTTGGTATAGCAGTGATATCAATATTACAATGTGACATAAAGTCAGATGCGTAGTTTCTTACTGGTTGGTTATATGATATGTTTTAGAACTCTCAGGAAAATCTTTATTGGAAACCATCAGTATTCCCTCAGTGACTGAATTTTCAACAGAAAGACTTCTGGCAATATACTTAGACACATCCAATATTCGTTTCTCATTAAGTGGTGATATATTTGTTTCTTTGTAACATTTATAAGTGTTTGTATGAAAATGGAACTCCCAGAGATGATTTCCTGGCCTTACCATCCGAGCTTAGCAATCTCTGTAAAACAGAATTAGGTGCAGAGAAATATACTTCTAGTCCATGTGTCAATTTCGATCGGACTAAAGAGATGTATAGATGTAAAAGGGTATGACAGTCCTGACCCCATGGTTGACAACATATCATTTTAAGAACGTTTAATCTTTT
>JADBJO010026526.1:20000-22418 GCA_016801955.1 Conus betulinus | reverse complement strand
AGAGCGCGCGCAGCGCGCGGCACACACACACAACACAAACCCACACACCATACTAACACACACATCTACGCATACGCACATACATTGCAGAACACACATACACTCACTTGCAGACTGCGCATGCATCACGCACCACGCCTCACGACGCAAAACACTACATTAGAGTCGTTTTATACCTAGTTGAACGGAAGGCGCTCAGGCGCGAGCCCACACACACACACACAACACACACACACACCACACACACACCACACACACACACACACACGACATACAACACACACAGCACGCATGCACGCGCGGGCGCGCGCGCGCGCGTGAGGACGAACGCGTGTGAGTAGTGGTTTTCACGTCCAGTGGCACATAAGTGCATTTAAAGAAATGATTGAGTAAGAATGTGTTAAATTCTGTTCTCTTATTTAGTTTCACTTATCTTTATAATTCTCTCTGTGTGTGTGTGGTGTGTGTGTGTGTGGGTGTGGTGTGTGTGTGAAATCCTTAGTATACTTAAATTAGCAATGATCAGCAAAAAAAAACAAAATATTTTTTGTGCGAATAGATGAGCGTACCACATGTGAATGTATGTGTGAAGAGAGAGAGAGAGAGGAGAGAGAGAGAGAGAGAGAAGAGAGAGAGAGAGAGAGAGAGAGAGAGAGATGTTTGCGCTTTAAGTGTGCATTATTTTATTTTCTCTTCACATTGTCTGTTTGACTCATTTTGAAAATTGTGTCCGCACGACACGATTGCACACAGAGAGAGAGAGAGAGAGAGAGAGAAGGAGAGGAGCGAGAGAGAGTTAGAGCCGAGGAGAGAGAGAGAGAGAGAGAGACGATTCGTAACAAAACTGCACGGACCATCTGTCTGCTAAGCCCAGTCTTATGGCACCACCAGTAAGGTGGCATGGGCACATTTTAACACACACCCCTCCCCCCCCCCCCCCCCCCCCCCCCCCCCCCCCCCCACCCCCCACCCCACCCCCCATCCCCCCCCCCGCTCCCGCCAAACCCTATCTGGACCTTCATGGCGCAAGAGATTTGTAACTGTATTTTAACAGTTTTTGCCAGGTGGAGTGAACTTTCTCTTGCTATTAGTATTATTACATCAGACACCTGACAGAGCTTTATTCTTGCTCTCAGGGGACGAAACATTTCAGCAATTTCGCTGCCGCTGGGATTTCTTCACGGAGTATTGGAAAGCTATCCTAATTTGACCCATCCTGTGCTGTTAGGCACATTTCGGATCCCCCTGTACTCTGTTGAAGAGTTCAGAGCGAATATATTCATTCCACCTCTAAACGATGTTACCTTGCTGAGTGAGACCGTTGTCGTCTTTGTTTTGAATTGGGCTGACTTGACTTTGCTTTCGTTTGGTCAGGACCTTCACGATCTTCAAAGCTTTCTTTTGTGTTTTCATTGTCCTTTGTCGTCTTTGTCCTGAATTCTGCTGACTTGGCTTTGCTTTCGTTTGGTCAGGGACCTTCACGATCTTCGAAGCTTTCTTTGTGTTCTTATTGTCCTTCTTTCCATCCAGTGTTCTCACATTGTTGTTCGATCCCCCTTTGCTTTGTGTTCTCCATTTCTCCACCACTTACTCTTTTGTTTATAGCGTTGTATTTTCCCCCCTCAATCTTTGTGAGTTGGTTTCAACGTGGTGACAGCCCTGATATGGCCCTTTGCGGTTGGCAGGGCTATAAGCAGTATTACCTTACCTTACCTCACCTTACCTTACCTTACCCCCCCCCCCCCCCCCCCCCCCCCCCCCCCCACACACACACACACACACACTTCCCCCAATCTCCTCGAGTAGTTCAAAGGTCCTGACTGATGACACGCCATCTCCAAAATGTGGCTTGAGATCCATGGTTTCGATAATTTCCGTTTGCGTGTTTTTCAGGACCTCCGTTGCTGTTGCCGTCATCACTCTGTCGAGGTGTCGTTTGTCAAGGCTTCAGGGTCTTCTTCTGAGGGAAGTAGTAGTGGGGCGAATTTTCCTCTCGTGGCCCGCCCCCTCGGAGCTAGTCAGCGATGTCAGGTTAGTTCACTTTGTCCGGGGTTGAATTCGAGACTTGAGTATGGCTGTACATGATCATCTAAATGTTGTTTTTTTTTTCTTTTTTTATTTCGAGCTTTAAGTAATATTTAGTAACCGACATGGAAACCTCCTCGTTGAATAGAAGCACCCATCTGTTTACTATTCTATCTTAACAATGGTTCGATAAAGTGGGTATGTCACACTGTCATATTGTCACAACATCATTTTGTTCATGTACAGGACATACTGTTAAACTGGAACAGAAACCTACAGACAGGGAAAATAACTTACGGTGTGCAAAAAAAAAAAAAAAAAAAAAAAAAATTACAGACCAAACCGAAGTGTTTTTAAATTAAAAAGGAAATTAATGTATGATCTGAGAGCAAA
>JADBJO010026525.1:7500-22418 GCA_016801955.1 Conus betulinus | reverse complement strand
TATAGCGTTTGAGGCGGCAGTGGCGTTCGACATTTCCTCCACCGCTTCACTGGACGAGCGCAACAGACCTACACCCCCGTGTTGAACCACCCCCCCGAGCCTCACCCCCCGGCAAGTGGGGATTCCTGCCCTCACTAGAGAGCAAGAATACACCAGGCGTTCGACTCGGTCACCCGGCCCCAGTGGGGAACTCTCCGTTCCACTAGCCCACGCATGCCCCCAAACCTACCACGTTGGTTGATGGTCGGCAGTGGCGGAATCTCCGTTCACCCTAGAGCCGCCACAGAATCAGGTTGATGGTCGGCAGTGGGGGCAACCTTCGTTAATACCCATGCCAGCACCATGCCCTCAGTTCATACTTCTTTGTTCCTCGGAGATGGGGAGCGCGTTAGAGGAAGGGTGACGGGGGGGGGGGGACCCCCGGGCGATGTTGGGATGGTGGGGGAAAGGGAAAGTCGGCTCGTGGGATTGGAAATGACCATGAAGAGAATTCGGTTAGGGGATATTGAAAATGAAGAGAAAAGGGGGAATGGAAAATGGTTGATAGAAAAGAAAGTTGGTGCCTAGTGGGAGATTCTGGGGCCGCCGGTCGGGGGGGGGGGTGGGGGAGAGAGAGAGAGAGACTTGTTTTTTTTTAGAGAGTTTAGTCATGGCACGAGCACGGTTGATGGTTGAAATCCAAGCGTCACTTCTCCCTCTTGTCATGTCAAACGGTTTCACCTGCGCGTTGCCCCCCACGACCGCCAGTCAACCATGCCCAATCACGCAAATTTGAATCCACTGCCCCCCCGCCTTCCTCTGATACTTTCCCGGTCAAACAAGGCGGGACCCCATCTCACAGCCCTCGTGCCACACAGTTGCACGCCTCAAAGGACCTATGGTGACAACAGTTTCGACCCCCCCAATTGATTTCACAACCCTGTTACATGACACTCTCCTCCTTGATAGCAAGACCACCACAGAATGAGAAATAATTCTCTTTAACCAAGAAAGATACAGCCTGCTCGCAAATCATTTCAACAGTGGACACACCCCATTACACTCTCTTCAGTTCCAGCATTGTGGCAGGCGTTGACACGGGGCGCTTGGGCGGTTCTGTCCTCAACACCCGAAACCGTTAATGAGAAACACAACAACAACGAAAACACATGGAACGTTATGTCGTCCGCACTCACTTACCTTACCTTGCAGAATAAGACATCAACATAAGCAGAGTTGGACACTTCCTTTTACCAGCAAACCCATCCCACATTTACCCCCCGTCCGTCCCTAAAAATTTGTTATACGCCCTTGTTCCACAACTCACTCAACCATCCTTTTCCAGTTCTTTTTCACTCTTCATAACATCGTACCCCCCCCCTCTCTCCCCACCTTTCCGCACCCTGAACGTTTCTTTGCTTCCGACCTCCGAAACCATAATCATTTTTATTACTAAACACCCCCCCCCTTTTACCTTCTGTTCGTTCTCCACCGCCCCTTTCCCTTCCTCCCCGCCGTTTTTTACAAACTACTCTTTTACCGGTGGTAAGGTTTGTTGCTGTTACTTACTATTAATAATACTTACTGCTACTGCCATAGTTGTGGCAGTAGTGGTACTTTAATTTTGAGTCTTTTTCACAAAATTATGTGATATGTACACTTGCAGAGAGAGAGAGATGACCCGCGACGAGCTTTCGTCGGACGGCTTTTGCAATCCCCGCGCCCTCCGAGAGGTAGAGAGCTCTTTTTTCCCCTGCACCCCGTCCAGTTTTTATTGAGACCACGGACAGTGACCAGACCAGAAAGACGAGTGCGACATGATAGAAAGAGACACAGGCGGACAGACCAGACAGACAGAGAGAGATGAGAGAGGGACAGAGAGAGAAAGAGACACCGATCCCCCAGGACGACCCGCGAGCACCGAGACCCCGCCTGACCCGCGCCACCCCCCGCTTTGCCCCAGGGACCGAACCCCCGGAGATCCCGGAGATGAGAGAGAGTTCGATCGTTCTTTTGCGACCGCACCCCACCCGACCGGGCAGGGAGGAGCAGAGCAGGGAGAGAATGTCGTGTAGGCCTCATCTAACCGCTCGGCATGCATATGTGTGTGCGCCGCGTGCGTCCTATGTGTGGTTTTTACAGTGTGTGTACATATAATCACAGTACGACCCCGCAATATCATCTTAGAATCAATAACCTAAATTCAAACAACAGCGATACCGTGAAAAGCAAGAATCAGACTTTTAGAAAAAAAAACAAACCAAACATCAGTTTACGACCCCTGCTAATATGTTTCTACAGGCATCACAGTCACACAAAACATGTCCTGATTACTTTACCCTTACTTCTTTCTGCTACTACAGACTACTACTACTACTAACTACTATACTACTACTACTATACTACTACTACTACGACTACTAACTACGTCTGACTGCGGCGCTGCTGTTGCTACTGCTGCTACTGGCTACAAGCTACTACTACTACGGCTCTGAGATGCCTCTGATACAAGCTGCCACCACCACCCACCACCACACCACCACCACCACCTCTGCTACTCCTCTGCTGCTGCTATGTACTACTTGCGCTGCTGCTTGCTGCTGCTGGCTACTGCTGCTGCTGCTACTACTACGACATCTTATCATCACCAACATACATGCCAACTGCTAACAAACGAGCACACTGTAGCTACTGGATGTAGAAGCTCCTACCCCAAAACAAAACAAAACAATACAAACAGCAAACGAAGCAAAAACCGACGACGAACGACGACGACGACGACAAAAACACAACAACAACAACAGCAACAATGACAACCAAGGGGAAAAACGACGTGACTCATCATCACCCCCACTTCCATGCTAGTGCTACCCAAACGGGTTGTTAAAACAAACCGCTTCAGTTAGCTGCCACCATCCCTGATAAGTGATAACTGCCCTTCCTTGCCCCTGCATGTTTGCTGCTATCACTGTTGTGTTTGTTATTGTTGTTAGGTTGTTGCTCTAAAAACAAAACAACAGCAACAACAAAAAATAGCAACACAACAACATACAACAGCAGCAGCAGCAGCCCCTAGCTTTAGCAGTAGTAGTAGCAGCACCCAGCAGCAGCACGCAGCAGCAACCCCCTCCCATAGCAACAAAACAACAACACCAAACATTACAACACGAACACAGATGCAACGACGAGGATTTTCGTCGACGACACCAACACTCACTGACTCCAGACCCGACGACGATGACCGCACCAACAAACAACTGATATTACACTCTACCAAACCAACAACATATCAAGACCACAACCACAAACGGAACACGTCACAACTGCATTATCACCGCATCTGCCCCTTTTTTTGCCACAACACACCCCAGAAACAACGACCAACCTCCCACCCACCAACCCCCCCGTTTTCCCTGACCCCTCCAACCATTAACAAACCCCCCCCCCCACCACCCCCCACTTCAAACATTCCCCCACCCGCCCCGCCCCCCTTCACATCTGGACCCCCCTCCATTCCACACCCACGTTTTTCCATTCCATCCAGGGTCTTTTTGTCTTTGTTTTTTTTCTTTCTGTTTTAAATCGCTATGGTTGGACTCCAAAGATCTGGATCGGTCAGATGGACATGATTCCCGCAACCAAATCCTACAAATGGAAGCAGTGGGAACGAAACAAAACAAACAAGCTGAAAAAAAAGAGACAACAATAACAAAATAAAAACAAAACAAAACCACAGGACGTAATCCTTAAACACAACAAACCTCAACTACAAGAAGCCTGACAAAATAAACCAGAGGCACCAGAACAGAACACGAACATGAAGAGACGAGACCACCAAGCAAAGCAATCTGAAGAGCCCAAAGGACTACAAAGCTGAATAAGACTACGCCATCCAACAGACATTTGGGAAACATACAATTACAGAAGTGAGATCCCGTGTAACATGTTTATTTCCAGCTCCTAAGAGATTAGCACAGATAAACGGTGTGGATGTATGAATTCACGTTTGGAGTCTGTTTTACAACGATTGCGGAAAATCAATATTTCCTAAAAAAAGATTAAAGGCAAACCTACACTTCAAAGGGAAAATACAGCAGAAAAGAAAGATTTAAAGAAGTTTCCTTAAACCTTAGATTTTTTTTACATCAGCCAATGAGAGGCAACATTTCAAAAAAGGGAAAGCAACAGAAAAAGTTAAAACTTTATTACAACATACACCAAGTCTGTTTGCAGTTTTTCGACGATAACCCCCCCCTATTGTGCTTACCAGCTTTTTTTGAGTGACGATTCCACACACACCACACCCACATCAACTTACACACACACACAACCATCCAACCACCACACACACACACACACACACCATTTTCACACCAATGCTTAGCGGGAGCGGTGTCAAGTATCAATGGAATACTACCCATTGTTGTGAACAAACGGAAATTCGAGGACCCATTGCCGAAGAAGAAACTTTACTATGAATGTGTGTGTCGTGTGTGTGTGTGCGTGTGTGTGTGTGTGTTGTGTGGTGTGGTGGTGTGTGTGTGTGTGGTTGTGTAGTGTTGTGTGCGCTCGAGTAGGGCACGTCGTGCCGCTAGTCGTATGTTAGAGAGAGAGAGAGAGAGAGATGAGAGAGAGAGGAGAGAGAGTGGGTGTGTGTGTGTGTGTGTGTGTGGTGGGTGTGGTGTCGTGTTGTGTGTGTGTGTGTGAGCGTGCGTCGTGTGCGTGTGCGCGCGCGCTTGTGTCGGTGATGTGCGTGTGTGTTGTGTGTGTGGTTGTGTGTGTGTGTGTGTGTGTGTGGGTGTGTGTGTGAAGTGAGTGAGTGTTGTGTGGTGTGTGTGCTGTTGTGCCTGGTGTCGTGTGGGTGTGTGTGTGTGTGTCTCGCGTAGGCGACGATCGCGCACGCGTGTATGTTTAGTGGTGTGTGTGTGTGTGTGTGATGTTGTGTTGTGTGCCGTGTGTGATGTGGTGTGTTTGTGTGATGTGTGGGTGTGGTGGGTGTTGTGTGGTGTGTGTGGGTGTGTGTGTGTGTGTGTGTGCTCCGCGTAGGCACGTTCAGCGCGTGTGTGTGGTATGTTAATGTGGGTGTGTGTGTGTGTGCTCGGCCCGGGGGGTTACGGCACGTTCGCGCGTGTGTGTATGTTAAGTGTGTGTGTCTGCTGCAGGTGTGCGTGTGTGCGCGCTTGTGTGTGGTGTGTGTGTGGTGTAGTTGTCTGTGTGTGTGTGTGTGTGTGTCGTGTGTTGTGGTGTGTATGCTCGCGTAGGCACGTTAGAGCGTGTGTGTATGTTGAATGTGTGTGGGTCGTGTGTGTAGCTCGCGTAGGTTCCCAGTTAGCGGCGGTGTGATGTTAAGGTGTGTGTGTGTGCTGCAGGTGTGCGTGTGTGACGCGCTGCCTTGTGTGTGTGTGTGTGTGTGTGTGTGTGTGTGTGTGGCGATGGGTGGTGTGTGTTGGTTTGTCCGGTGTCATTGCTCCCGGTAGGCAACGCTCGCGCTTGGCGTATTGCTCACTGTTGTGCCCGTGCCGTGTGTGTGTGTGGTGTTGTGGTGGTGTGTTGTTGTGTGTGTGTGTGTGGGTGTCGTCGGTGTGGTGTGTGTGTGTGTGTGGTCGTGTGTGAGCGCGCGCGCTGCGTGTGTGTGAACTTCTTATGGGGGGCAAACAGGGTTCTTATTTGGCGCCTGCTGCGTTTGAACTAAACCACTCTGGTTTTTTTTTTTTTTTTACCACCAGCGAAATCCCGGCTTGTCATGGGATTAAATTTTCCTGTGTGGATCCGACTTATCCTATTTGGCATATTTACTTGAAAGAGATTGAGCGATTGATCTTTTCCCCCTTTGAGAGTATCCGTTTTATGACCGTCCGGGCGTCTCTGCCGCTTGACTCCTGGGCTGATTTGTACCCCGTTATGCCCACTCCGAGAGCGAGATTCTCCGATGCCCGTGCCCGATGAGAGACCGCCGCATCCCCTTTGAAAGGTGCTTTATGAGAGATGATCAAGAATTTCGCTTCCGCTGAGACCCATTTTTTTGACTTGAGAGAGTAATGGAGCCGAGACTTTTTTGGATTGACGGCTTTTTTTGACTGCTGACGAGTCTCCCGCCCCCGTTTGCCCTGAGAGACGACCTTTTGGGAGACCCCGAGAGAGAGAAGCTTGGTCAGGCTTTTCTTGGATGGAACAAAGGCGGACCGGTGGGAGTAGAGGGGTGGGCGGTTAGTTAGCGAGTGGGGGATGGACAGAACGATGTTCAATAACAAGATGGCATAGTCGCAATTCTCCGTTCTATTCTCTAAGGGTTGTGACGCGTCCTAGCCTTAGTCCTGGTAGTGCATTGCTCCCCAATTGTTCACGCTAGGAAAGTTTTTATCCAGCTACGTACAAACTAGTTGCTTACCGCACAAACGGTGTGGGAACCAGTTTTTTCCCGAAGGAACGATTTGTGCACGCCACTTCGCTTTATCTCCGGACCTCCTGAAATAAATGGCAGTAAAAAGTAATCTAAGTTTTAAGAAAGTTAGGCGGTTGTTCATGGCTTGAATGTTGTGGTTCGTACTTCGATCAATAGCTGAACTGATCGATAACTGCCATAGGGACAGATTGAGAGACGAGAGAGAGAAGAAAGACGGTACAGACCCAGCAAACAAGCGGGACAGGCGACAGAGACAGAGAGAGACAGACAGTCAGTCAGACAGGACAGAAAGGAGAGAGAGAGAGGTAGAAGACCGAGAGAAAGAGAGAGAGAGAGAGAGAGAAGTTGAGAGACGAGAAGGAGACAGAGGAGTATGTATGTGTTGTTAGAGAGAGGGGGGCAGACAGACGGACTCATGAGAAAGAAGAGAGAAGAGAGAGTAGGAGACGGTGGATGGTGGACTTATTAGGGTGGACATTTTTTAGATCATAGGCATCAAATCAGTTATGTCATTCTCTTGAGCCGATGAGAGAGCAGATGATGAGAGAGAGAGAGATTGAGAGAGAGGAGGATGGGTGGAACCTACAAGTATGGAGAAACAAAGTATGGAACATTTTTTTTTAATCAAAACGAACAACAATGATAACAGTATCCTGGCCTAATTTCAGATCATGAAACTTTATGAGTGAGAGAAAACAGCTATTACCTTTTTTCTTCCTTTTTTTTAACAAACTCGGACCTCGTATTTTGCCTTTTTGTGCTGAGACAAAGAGGAATACGTGGAACATGAGAGAAATGGTCGGCCTATGCGACTGTTTCAGAGGTGTGGTATTGTTGATTAAGAATATAATGCTAATTTTTTTACTGTGATTTGCTTTTTTTTTTTTTATAAGATTTAAAGGAAACGCGTGGAATCTCTAGTTTCGTACCGACTGACCCCTCTGTTCTGAGAGACAACTACAAACTGTTAATTTCCAGTCAATTAATTTGTGCATTTCTTGGCATTTATGGTTGGAAGTTAGCTTGTTGGCCTACTATTGACACATCACACAGTCAACATACACACTATGCACATACCCATTACATAATAACATATATATCGACTATTATATACCTAATATATATATATACTTATCTTCACTATATCTATTCTATGAGAGATGCCGAGAGAGATTGTACCTTGAACAATTATAACTTACAAATTAGTCTTGCCCTCTTTATGTATCTGACTGTGTAGAACCTCCCTATTTCTAGGGGGTCTCTTCCGTGATTCTCAAGCATTATATCGGCCAATGTCGGTACAGCATTGCAACTTCTGCCCCCTTATTACGACAGCTATGTGCTGATTTGTGGGGGACCTTGGGTGACTAATCAATAGCCCTTTACTCAAACTGAATTTTCAACCATTAAGCAAACTATTAGTTCCGCCCGACCTAGTCGCCTACTTGCACTTGCCTTCCCCTCTCTACGTACCACAGCCGCCAAGGGGAGGAGCTCATAAACATATAACTCTTGGTGCTGATACCGTATTTCGAACTTTAACTGCTTCGTTTCCTCCTCAGGACCGCGGAAAGTGCCGTAATTTGACTCCTCTGCCTTTTCGGTCCTTTACAGAAGATATGGCGATACACAGAAAGACGTCTGGTGTGGGGCACATAACAGTAGTAGTTTGGTTGAGTTTTCCAAAATAAAAACCAACCAAATTCCCAAAGGCTGACACATTTTTTCCTGATGAGCCCAAGAAGCAATTTCAGAAAAATCATGAAAGCTTTTTAAATTTGAGCAACACACAAGCTACTTTTTCTTGTTGAAAAGTAGGAGAATTTTCCTTCAATATAAAAAAGGACACCTTCATTTATAGACCACAACAGCTGTGCCGGCAGGGCCTAGTTCTTGGAATGAATCCATCAAGGGAAACCTACACTCTAATTTATTGACAATTTTTTAAACAATAACATCCACAGTTTTTGCCATATTAAGTACCATTCCCAGTTATAACCTATTCCACCCCAGCCAAAACCTTACAGACACGTGCTAGTGCCTCTGGGCCAATGATCCCCTGCTAAGACCTAATACCCTTGAATTACTTTTTTTTGATTTTTTATTTTTTTACAGTAGTTTTATTGAAAATCACCAACAAAACTACACAAACGGTATTGAACCACCAGTCCTTTTCTGGTATAGCACCGCGTCTTAAAACCGGAAAAGGCAGAGGTCAAGATAAATTACCACTTTCAGCTGGCTCACTGGGAGAAACAATCAGGACGAAAATACGGATCTGGACACAGAGTTCAGGTTTCCGACAATATCGGTTATCTGACCAGGAGTAGTTATATGACCAGGAGTATTATGAGTGCTTTTTTCCCCATTGGAGATGGTTCTCCCCGCTTGTTCGGAGGGACTATAAGTTTGCTGAAGGTTCATTTTGAGAAGCATTTATTATTCCCCATTCACCCAATTCTCAACGCACATACTGTCAGTAGGCAGATAATATCACCACTGCAGATCTGGAAGGCTTACCACACCACCACCCCCCCCCACCCCCTATTCTACAATCTGAGGACAAAGAGCAAGCTTTGGTATATATATATATATTTTATATCACTAATATTTTTAGATATACTTAATATATATATCATTCTTTACCTATATCATATTGATTTTGTACAGAGAGTCCATTGTCCGCATTCACAACCCCCTTAAAATTTTTACACTAAATTACTATTAACGTCTAAGCCGCCCCTTTGTTACGACTGCGTCTTTTTCCACTATGCACACCCAATCGACGAATTTAACATACCTTATCCTCCTCCTCCCTCCCTCGCCTTTCTACTCTGCCTACCACGCTTTCCTATAGTCTTCATCACCCTTTGTCTCCTTATCTCCCTCCTATATCTCCTTATGACCTTCATATCTCATCATACACATCTGTTGCCCGTCTGTGCCCTGTAATTCCAAGTCTGGTTCTTTCTGCGCTGTCGACTAGTCTCTCCGCTCGCTTGTTCGTCGCCATCACCTATCCCACCACTTTTCTAAAACCCACACACTTACACACCACACACCCACAAACACACCCCAACATTTTTAACGGAACCCACACTTGCATAATTAATTACAACATTGCACCAATTGATTTGTTTTATATCTTTTCTTTATCTTAACTCCCTGCTTTAGTGTTTTGTTTTATGGCGACTTATTTTCAGCTGTTGTTATATTGTTTTTTTTTTTTTTTTTTGTTTTGTGGTTTGGGCGCGGCTTTGGGGGGGGCGAGGCTCTGCTTTTCTTTAAGTAGGGGCAACATATTTCAACGGGGCTTACGCAGCATGGTGTTTTCGCACCGCAGAGGACCGCCTCCTTAGTTTCGCGTGTGCGACGCTGACACACGTCATAACCAAGCTTTTTGTTGTGGGTTGTAACTGTGTTGATTCCGTTGTAATCCACTTGTTGCCACGCCTTTATTTATGCCCCTTTAACCCTTTCATCTTCAGATCCCTTGTCATTACGGCCAGCTTCGGTGACACTTTTTGAAACTTGCATTTGATGGCCCGCTATGGTCTGCTATTGTTTTGTGCCATTCCCATTGGCCGTATTCACACGTACGTTCATAAAAATAACTTTCGTTCTGCTAAACTCTGTGTCTCCTCGAATCTTGTGACGTTTCCTAATTTCATCTTGTACCTCCCAGCATTAATACTGACTTTCTTTCTTCTTTTTCACCCGCATTCTTTTCGTTTTTTGCTCTTTGTCTTTCACCCGCACACCTCTTTCCTTTCCCTTCTCCCCTCCTCATCTTCCTCCTTCCCTCCATCCTCCCCTCCTTCCTCCTCTCCCTCCCCTCCTTCCTATCCTCCCCCGCTTCACTGTCGCCCTATCCTCTCCTCTCTCCTCCTCCTTCACATACCTCTCTCCCCCCTCCCTCTCCTCCCTTTCCCCCCCTCTCGGCCATTCTCCCTCCCTGACCTCCCCTTCCCCTTTCTCTTTTTCTCCCTCACTCTCTTGTCTCTCTCTTCTGTCTCTCTCTTCTCTCTCCTTCCTCCTCTCTCTCTCGTCTCTCTCTCCTGTGTCCTGTTTATCGCTCTCTGTTTGTTAATGCGCTCCTTGTTTATCGGTCTATTATTTTGTAAGCGTCCCGAATTTTCCGCATCCCAATTTCTCCCACTCTCCCCCCCCCTCCCCCCCGCCCCCTTTTTGCGCCCGACCCACGCCTTTCCTTGTGCGTCTGTTTGCTTGCGTGCGGGCATGCGTGCGTGTGCGTTGAGTGCTGTGTGTTTGTGTGTGTGTTGCCCTGTGTGCTGTCGTGTTCCGTGTGTGTGTGCCTCGTGCTGCTGCCCTGTGTGTGTGTGTCCCCGTGGAGAGGAGATATGTAGATATATAGGACCCGTATAGAGTGTGGAGAATGATATAGATACCCGATAGATAGAATAGATAGATAGATAGATAGATAGATAGATAGAATAGATAGATAGATAGATATGACTGACAGGACAGGTAGATACACGAATGCATATACTGTGTTGCCGCACGGTGCACGCAAGCGCAATGCCCCGTGTATGTGCGTGCCTGCAGTGAGTGCGTGACACTCGTGGCTGGTGTTTGTGCGTGATTGCATGCAGTGCTTGCACGCGTGTACGTGCGTGTGTGTGGCGCGCACGAGCGTTCCGAGCGTGTCTATCGTGCTGGCGTGGGCGTAGACATGCGTGGCATGCGCCCGTGCCGACGCGTGTGTGTGTGTGTGTATGTGAGTACAGTTCAGCCAGACAGACAGGGTCGGTACACAGACGAGAGGACAGGAAGAGACAGCGATGGCACCAGAGGGAACAAACACATGGGACTGTTCTCACCACTGGAACGATGCACTCACACAGGACAGCGTGTCATCAAAGACGAAACACAAGTGACAACACAGCACAATGAAGGCCAGACGAGACAAAATTCAAGGAAGAATCACTGTACCTCCTGACGAAAGAACAAACAAATCACAACAACACAAACGTTTCCCGTTTTGACCTCTTTGGTCTTCTTCAGGAAACACAAACAACGCTAAAGACAATGAAAATTCGTGTTTCGTTTTCATTGTCTTCCAATGTACGTTTGTCTTGCCCTGAAGAAGATGACTGAGGTCGACACGCGTTGTGTTTGTTTTGTTAACTGGTTTGTTCTTTCGTCTGGACGTACGGTAATTTTTTTTTCTTTTCAGTTTGTTTCAATTTGCGCCTGGAGACACCTCGCTTTTGACCAGGACAAAGTCAGACATGAAGAAACTGGACAAGCTCAACAAGACAGCGTTTGGAAAACATGGCAACACTAAAAAAAAAAAAAAAAAAAAAAAAAAAAAGGTTAGGCCAAAAAGAAAAGGAGTGACAACATAGGAAACCAAAGCGAAATAAGGAAAACAAAGTAACACTAAGAAAAAGAAGGCAAGGCCAAAAAAAAGAAAAGTGACAACACAGGAAACCAAAAGCGAAACTAGGTAAACAAAGCAACACTAGGAAAAAGAAGGGAACACTAGGAAAAGAAGGGAAAAAAAACACTAGGAAAAGAAGGGAACACTAGGCAGGAAATCCTCGGTGAAAACGTGACAATGCTGAGAGAAATCAAGACAACACGATAACAATGAGGCCACACTAAGAACACAAGGAAACCCTTGGAAAAACAAGACACAATACTGGGAGAACAATGCAATACTAGGAAAACAATGCAGTACTTGGAAAACAAGGGGATACTAGGAAAACAAGGCAACACTAGGAAAACAAGGCAACACTAGGAAAACAAGGCAATCCTAGGAAAACAAGGCAATCCTAGGAAAACACGGCAATACTTGGAAAACAAGGCGATACTAGGGAAAACAAGGCAATACTAGAGAAACAAGGCAATGCTTGGAAAACAAGGCAACACTAGGAAAACAAGGCAATACTAGGAAAACAAGGCAACTACTTAGAACAAGGCGATACTATACTAGGAAAGCAAGGCAATACTAGGAAAACAAGGCAATACTAGGAAAAAAACAAGGCACAATACTGGGAAAACAAGGCAATGCTAGGAGAACGAGGCAATACTGGGAAAACAAGGCAATGCTAGGAGAACGAGGCAAGGCAAAAAAATACATGACAACACACTTGAACAAGAAGGCGACGCTAGCAAAATCCAGCAACACAAAAGACAGATCATGACAATATTCTGTAAATATAGAAACACTAGGAACAGATCATGACAATATTGTGTAAATATAGAAACACTAGGAATAGATCATGACAATATTGTTGTAAATATAGAAACACTAGGAACAGATCATGACAATATTGTGTAAATATAGAAACACTAGGAACAGATCATGACAATATTGGGTAAACATAGAAACACTAGGAACAGATCATGACAATATTGTGTAAATATAGAAACACTAGGAATAGATCATGACAATATTGGGTAAACATAGAAACACTAGGAACAGATCATGACAATATTGGGTAAAATATAGAAACACTAGGAACAGATCATGACAATATTGGGTAAACATAGAAACACTAGGAACAGATCATGACAATATTGGGTAAATATAGAAACACTAGGAACAGATCATGACAATATTGGGTAAATATAGAAACACTAGGAATAGATCATGACAATATTGGGTAAACATAGAAACACTAGGGACAGATCATGACAATATTGTGTAAATATAGAAACACTAGGGACAGATCATGACAATATTGTGTAAATATAGAAACACTAGGAATAGATCATGACAATATTGTGTAAATATAGAAACACTAGGAACAGATCCTGACAATATTGTGTAAATATAGAAACACTAGGAACAGATCATGACAATATTGTGTAAATATAGAAACACTAGGAACAGATCATGACAATATTGTGTAAATATAGAAACACTAGGAATAGATCATGACAATATTGTGTAAATATAGAAACACTAGGGATAGATCATGACAATATTGTGTAAATATAGAAACACTAGGAACAGATCATGACAATATTGTGTAAATATAGAAACACTAGGAAACACTAGGAATAGATCATGACAGTATTGTGTAATATAGAAACACTAGGAATAGATCATGACAATATTGTGTAAATATAGAAACACTAGGAATAGATCATGACAATATTGTGTAAATATAGAAACACTAGGAAATAGATCATGACAATATTGTGTAAATATAGAAACACTAGGAATAGATCATGACAATATTGTGTAAATATAGAAACACTAGGGACAGATCATGACAGTATTGTGTAAATATAGAAACACTAGGGACAGATCATGACAGTATTGTGTAAATATAGAAACACTAGGGACAGATCATGACAGTATTGTGTAAATATAGAAACACTAGGGACAGATCATGACAGTATTGTGTAAATATAGAAACACTAGGGACAGATCATGACAGTATTGTGTAAATAAAACACTAGGGATAGACACACTAGGGACAGATCATGACAATATTGTGTAAATATAGAAACACTAGGGACAGATCATGACAATATTGTGTAAATATAGAAACACTAGGGACAGATCATGACAATATTGGGTAAATATAGAAACACTAGGGACAGATCATGACAATATTGGGTAAATATAGAAACACTAGGAATAGATCATGACAATATTGGGTAAATATAGAAACACTAGGAATAGATCATGACAATATTGGGTAAATATAGAAACACTAGGAATAGATCATGACAATATTGGGTAAATATAGAAACACTAGGAATAGATCATGACAATATTGGGTAAATATAGAAACACTAGGAATAGATCATGACAATATTGGGTAAAATATAGAAACACTAGGGACAGATCATGACAATATTGGGTAAACATAGAAACACTAGGGACAGATCATGACAATATTGGGTAAAACATAGAAACACTAGGGACAGATCATGACAATATTGGGTAAACATAGAAACACTAGGGAGAGATCATGACAATATTGGGTAAATATAGAAACACTAGGAACAGATCATGACAATATTGGGTAAAACATAGAAACACTAGGAACAGATCATGACAATATTGGGTAAACATAGAAACACTAGGAACAGATCATGACAATATTGGGTAAACATAGAAACACTAGGAACAGATCATGACAATATTGGGTAAATATATAGAAACACTAGGAACAGATCATGACAATATTGGGTAAACATAGAAACACTAGGAACAGATCATGACAATATTGGGGTAAACATAGAAACACTAGGAACAGATCATGACAATATTGGGTAAACATAGAAACACTAGGAATAGATCATGACAATATTGGGTAAATATAGAAAATAGATCACTAGGAATAGATCATGACAATATTGGGTAAATAGAGAAACACTAGGAATAGATCATGACAATATTGAGTAAATATAGAAACACTAGGAATAGAGCATGACAGTATGGGGTAAACATAGAAACACTAGGAATAGATCATGACAATATTGGGTAATATATAGAAACACTAGGAATAGATCATGACAATATTGGGTAAACGTAGAAACACTAGGAATA
>JADBJO010026524.1:20000-22420 GCA_016801955.1 Conus betulinus | reverse complement strand
ACAAAATCGATATTCGATACCTATGTGTTGGAACGACGTTCGGCTTACATCACAGTAACTGAATGAACACTCTCTGCTCATGTTGAGCTATAACCCTAGTCAGGTTTGCCAGGGAAAAAAAAAAAAACGACTTTTCAGTTCGAAATCCAGCATGCCATACAGCGTTCCGCACTTGTGAAACACACTCCTTGTGTCTGGTCTGCTATTGCTCGCCCACGGCTGTCACGTCACGCGAGTGTGTGTCTGGCCATCTTCTCTTGAAGGGCGCGCGCGCGCGCAACGCACGCACGCACGCATGCACACACACACACACACACCACACACACACACACACACACAACACACACACACACCACACACACACACACACACACACACACACACACAGACACACACACACACACACACACACACACCACACACACACACACACACAACACAACACACACACACACGCACGCACACGCAAGCACGCGCGCGCGCGCGAGCACAGACGCACGCACGCACGCACGCTCACTCACAGATGCAGAGGTTGGAATGAGATCGAGCGAAACATTCTCTCTCTCTCTCTCCCTCTCTCTCTCTCTCTCTCTCTCTCTCTCTCTCTCTCTCTCTCTCTCTCTCACACCACACACACACACACCACACCACACCACACACACACACACACACACACACACACACACACACACACACCACACACACCACACCACACCACACACACACACACACACACACACACACACACACACACACCACACACACACACACACACACACACACACACACACACACACACACACGAACACACACACGCACACACACACACACACACACACCACACACACACACACACACGAACACACTCGAACAACCGAGCCCGGATACTTCCCACACATTGGGGTTTGTTTGCACACCTCAATCTGATTCCGTCCAACCCCAAACTCCCCGCTCAACGTGTCAGAGTGGACAAGAAACTTACCCCCTGTGTCGGTGTCCCCGGTGGAGTTGGCACACCTGGAACAAACATCATCAGCAGGCCACTCGGACACCGTGCTTTCCGTCTCGGCTGTCGTGTCTTTTCATTTCCGTGTTCTGTCTCCAGAGGTTTTGTGTTCTGGTACTGGAAGTGCTGCCCGAACCTTCCTTCAACGTTGATATGTTTGTTTGTTTCTTTCTTTCTTTTTCATTGGCTTGCTCGCTAGTCTGTCTGTCTAGTCTCTAGTATGTCTGTCGTTCTCTCCGTATGTGTGACGAAAAGGTCAATGTGTGGTTTCTCGAGTCGTCAACATGAACAGAAAGAAACACAAAAGAAGGGTGGGAGGAAGGAAGGAAGGAAGGAAGGAAGGAAGGAGGGAGGGAAGGAAGGAGGAGTAGAAGAAGAAGAAGAAGAAAGAAAGAAAGAAAAAAAAAAGAAAGAAGGGAAGAAAGAAGAAGAAAAGAGAATGATAAAATGGCCTTTAAGAACGGAAAGGAGTAGAGAAGAGAGATGAAGGATGAAAGAAGAACAAAAAAGGAGGCAGGGGAAACGAAGAAGAGAAAAGACGGTAGAGGACAAGGAGAGGGGGGGCAGAAGGGGAGGAGGAGGAGGGGAAGGAAAAAGAGGGAGATAAGGCAAACGATAGTGGAAAATGGTAAAGAGGACAAAGGATACAAAGATTCAGAGTAATGAGGACGAGGAGAAATGAAGAAAAAAAAAGGGACGGAATGAAGGAAAGAAAGACAGATGTTAATGGTGATATTGTTGTCGTTGATGATGATGATGATGATGATGATGATGATGAAAGAGAAGGGTGACGATGATCAGAAGACAAAAATCAGGTCACATGAATGAAGTACTGGAGCAAGGTTTTCAGAGCTAACTTCATGATGGGAACCCACCAAATTCCTCCCCACCTCTCCCTCTCTCCACCCACACCAACACTACCACTGCCTACACTCCATGCCGCTAAACATCCAACACTGTGTGCCAACACACACATACAAATAAGCGCACATACTTAAACATACCCTCACTCACAAATATGCGAACAGGGAGAGAGACAGACAGACACAGAGAGAGAGAGAGAGAGAGAGAGAGAGAGAGAGACAGAGCGAGAGAGAGAGAGAGAGAGGGGACACATAAGGAGAAGCAAAAGTAAGAGAGAGAGAGAGAGAGAAGTGTGTGTGTGTGTGCGTGTGCGTGCGCGCGCGTGTGTGTATGTGTGTCCGCATGTATGTGAGTGAGTGTGCGTGCGTACGTGGTGCGTGCGTGCGTGCGTGCGTGCGTGCGTGTGTGTGTGTGTGTGTGTGTGCGTGCGTGTGTGTGTGTGTGTGTGTGTGTGTGTGTGTGTGTGTGTGTGCCCCCATTTGGAATCGGATCTTGGTTTAAAAAAGAGACAAAACGGGGGGGGGGGGGGGGGAAGGCAGTGTGAAAAACG
>JADBJO010026524.1:7500-12500 GCA_016801955.1 Conus betulinus | reverse complement strand
GGCGTTTTGGTCCATGGGAATTTTTTGTGTTTTTTTTTTTTTGCCTCTAAGTTGATATTGCTTTTGATTCTATTAGAAAAATTTAAAAAAAAAAAGAAAGAAAAGCCCTTCGACTGAGACTGTAAACCGACGCTCCGTGTGTAAACTCACAGGTAACATTTTGTACACCATCCCATCACCAACTTTCGGAAGAGAAGGTCAGTTTGGGCATGGGTATGGGTGAGCCGTACACACACCCAGCGTGCGCCGAAAGAATGAAAATATGGACTGCCAGAAAAAAAAGAAGAAAAGCTGAGTGAGTGATAGACTGGATGACAGGGGGAAACGACTGAATGTGGCGCCAACAGGCAGCTCCTCAGTCAGCTGTACCCAGGTAGGCAGCCCGTTGTGTGAAAGTGAGCGCGGACTGCAAAAACGCTTAGAGCTTCGTCGGCTGGGCTGTAAGTACCATTACCTCGTTTCAAACGGAACGCAGGCACTTTATAAGCACTCTTGATGATAGTGATAATGCTCATGATTATGATAATGATAGTAATCATAATGATAATGATTGTAATGATAGTAATGATAACAATGATGATGATGAAGATGAGATGATGATGATAATGATAATAATGATAATGATGATGATATTAATAAAGATACACACACACACACACACACACACACACACACACACACACACACACACACACACACACACACACACACACACAATTTCTTTTTCTTTTTCCCTTTATATGTAATGTTCAACCGACGCAGCCGTTCCTATCGTTTTACAATTTTAATGTATTTCCCTATTTCAGTCAATTTCCCAATTTTTTCCCCCTACTTTCCACACTATTTACTATATGTTTACTAAGGCCTGCTCACACTTTCCCAATGCCTCTCTACATACTTGGTGTTTATTTCAGCCTGCACACATTTCCCCTGTTTTTTCTCTCTATTTCCCCCTCTACGTACTACTACATGTTTACTTCAGCTGCACACATTTCCCCTGTTTTTTCTCTATTTCCCCTCTACATACTACATGTTTATTTCAGCCTGCACACATTTCCCCTGTTTTTTCTCTATTTCCCCCTCTACATACTACATGTTTACTTCAGCCTGCACACATTTCCCCTGTTTTTTTTCTCTATTTCCCCCTCTACATACTACATGTTTACTTCAGCCTGCACACATTTCCCCAGTTTTTTCTCTATTTTCCCCCTCTACGTACTACATGTTTACTTCAGCCTGCCCACATTTTCCCTGTGTTTTTTCCCTATTTCCCCCCTCTACATACTACATGTTTACTTCAGCCTGCACACATTTCCCCTGTTTTTTCTCTATTTCCCCCTCTACATACTACATGTTTACTTCAGCCTGCACACATTTCCCCCTGTTTTTTTCTCTATTTCCCCCCTCTACATACTACATGTTTACTTCAGCCTGCACACATTTCCCCTTTTTTTTCTCTATTCCCCCCTCTACATACTACATGTTTACTTCAGCCTGCACACATTTCCCCTGTTTTTTTTCTCTATTCCCCCCTCTACATACTACATGTTTACTTCAGCCTGCACACATTTTCCCTGTGTGTTTTTCTCTCTATTCCCCCCTCTACATACTACATGTTTACTTCAGCCTGCACACATTTTCCCTGTGTTTTCTCTATTCCCCCCTCTACATACTACATGTTTACTTCAGCCTGCACACATTTCCCCTGCTTTTTCCCTGTTTTCCCCCCCCTACTTACTGTATGTTTCATTTACTTTACACACATGTTCCCTACTTTCCCCTGTTTACTCACTGCATGTAACGTCCACCCTGTGCATCTTATCCGTAAGGCTGACCATTCATCCTGTTGGTCACATGTAAGGTTGACCATTCATCCTGTTGGTCACATGTAAGGCTGACCATTCATCCTGTTGGTCACATGTAAGGCTGACCATTCATCCTGTTGGTCACATGTAAGGTTGACCATTCATCCTGTTGGTCACATGTAAGGTTGACCATTCATCCTGTTGGTCACATGGAAGGTTGACCATTCATCCTGTTGGTCACATGGAAGGTTGACCATTCATCCTGTTGGTCACATGGAAGGTTGACCATTCATCCTGTTGATCACACGGATCGTTCAACCTACACAAACGTTTCCTACTTCTTACTACTTAATCTTGTGATTTACTACACATGTCATTCAGCTTGTACAAATTTCTCCCTTCCCCCCCTTTTTTTCTGAATACTACATTACTGTCTAGCCTGCGCAAACTTCTCCTTTTTGATGCTTTATCCTGCTATTAACTACACATATCGTTCAGTCTGCACAAACTTCTACTTTTTACTACTTCATTTTACTATTTACTACATGTAATGTTCAGCCTGCGAAGACTTCTACTTTTCCTACTTTATCCCACTATATACTACATATAACGTTCAATGTGCATAAACCTTTCCTACTTTCTACTACTTTATCCCACTGTTTACTACATACATCGTTCAGTCTGCACAAACTTCTACTTTCTACTACTTTATCCTGCTACAGGTTTTGTTCAGTCTGCACAAACTTCTATTTTTTTACTACAGTAACAAAGCATTTTTAAAATGCCTTGCCAAACGTTCTAGGCGCTGACAATCCACACGCTCGTGTACACAACGGGCTGCCTACCTGGGTAGTGCCGAGTGAAGAACTACCTGCCGCCGCTTCATTCAGTCGTTTCCCGTGTCATCCAGTCAATATCGTTCAGTCAGTTTCCTTATTTCCTTGATTTTTTTTAATGTCTCACGCAGGATGCATGCTATGTGTAACGTGTCATCCATACCAACGGTCAAACTGGCCTTCTCTTCCAAAGAGTTGGTGATGGGATTTGATGTGTGTGCAAGATGTCATGCGTGTGTTCACACACGGAACCTCGGTTTATAGTCTCATTCGAAAGACTGTATGGGAAATGGAGTCAGAACCAATGTTAACTCCGAGGGAAAAATCCCCCTGTACGGAAACGGCCCGGCGGAGATTCGAACCCGCAACCTCAGGATCACCAAGATTCCGAGTCCGGCGCTCTACCAGCTGACTATTCCGGCCCCAGGCTTCATCCTACCATAGAATTCATTGTACCATGCAGCTGCATATATACACACTTCAAATTTTCCTCTCTCTCTCTCTCTCTCTCTCTCTCTCTCTCTCTCTCTCTCTCTTTTTTTTTTTTTTTTTTTTTTTTTTTTTACTTTATCCCTCCCTTGCCCCTCCCCCTCTCCTGTTTGCTGTATTCATCGTTCAGACTGCGCAGACTCCTTCCACCTGAGGACATCGTTTTGTTCAAAGCGCTTTTCTCCGTCGTCTGCAAGGGGTGGGGGCTATGACGATAGGATTGGAAGTTGTGATGCAGCGAACAGAAGTTGAGAGACAGAGAGGGCAGGGACGACAGTTTGAAGAAGAAGAAGACTGCAGGAAAAGGTGTGCCAAATGTCGTGAATGAGTACGAAGAGGTATAGGGGGAGGAGAGGGAAAATAGTGGAAGGTAAGATCAGAGCAAAATAAAGAAAGAAATGAATACAGCAAGGATACAAGAAGGGCAGGAAAAGGAAAGAAAAACCCACAAAAGGTAGGAGGGAACAATAAGAGATTAGAAGGAAGAAAGAATGACGTCAGGTAGCGGAAAGGGGAAAAAAATGAAAGGAAAAGCTGTCAGAAGGAAGAACAAGTAGGAAAACGTATGAAGAAGTAGGAAAGAGCAAAGGAAAAAAAAAATGTAGAAAGAAGGAGGGAGAAAGATGGGAAGATGGGAATAGGTGTCTAAAAAAGAAGCGAAGAGAAAGACAAGAAAAAGGGGGAGCACACACTGACTCACATGCACACACACACACACACACACACACACACACACACACACACACACACACACACACCACACACACACAGAGAGAGAGAGAGGAGAGAGAGAGAGAGAGAGAGAGAGAGTAAAAAAAGGAGGAAAAAGTAGGAAAGGCTAGAGGAAAATACGCACCAGAAACGAAAGGGCAAAAAAAATGTAAAGAAAATTTGTGAAGATGATGGTAAGGAAAAAAAGAAAGAGAGAGAGAGAGGGGGAGAGAGAGAGAGAGAGAGAGAGAGAGAGAGAGAGAGAGAGAGAGCGGGTAGGAGAAAAAAAAAGTAAGGAAAAGGTGTACTGCTTTGAACACATAATTATTTATTTCAGTACTCAACCTGACCTGTCACCGGAGCTGCGTTTCCTCATTACATGATTACTAGATGTCTTGCCGCGAGGTGATGCCACCGAAACTCAACCTGTCAATTCCAAGCACCCGGTAATCGCAAGGAGTTGATACAGAATTCGGTGAATCTCGCAGCCTGAGATAAATCGTAGTTTCAGAGTGAGGTGACCGCAGGTGGAAAATGAAAACAAACTGAAAAGAAAAAAAATATTGTATTATTCCGCCGGACAACAGAGACAACCAAATTACAAGACCAAACACGCGCCGCGTTTCGACCTCTTTGGTCTTCTTCAGGGCAGGATAAACAGCATTTAGGGCAATGAAAACGAAGAACGAGCAATGGCTTCTCTTCTTAAATTAGGCGCTAGATGGACCCGGGGGGGGGGGGGGGGGGGGGGGTGTAGGTGGAGAGAAGGGGAAGGAAAAAAAAGATGGAGAGACGGAGATGGAACATACACACGCACGCACGCGCGCACACACACACACACACACACACACACACACACACACACACACACACACACACACACACACACACACACACACACACACACACACACACACACACACACACACACACACACACACACACACACACACACACACACACACACACACACACTATAGTAGAATGAATGGGGGAAAAGAAGAAAAAGTAGGACATAGATGTTTTGCCATTTAATTCCATGTCAGTTTTTTCCCCTCGTAACTTGAATGCGATGTGTAAGTAAATGGATAGGTTTGTAGTAATTCCTTCATAGTCATAAGCTAAAAGTAAACAATCTGAAGAGAGAGAGAGAGAGAGA
>JADBJO010026524.1:0-2500 GCA_016801955.1 Conus betulinus | reverse complement strand
AACCAGAAACAAACCTTAAACATTTAACAATCAGCAAATTCATGACCAAAACTTGCAAATTTCAGACTCAGACTAACTGAACATAGAATTTAAGTTAGAAAGAAAATTTGTACACGGGGAAAATCGAAACAACATGTTTCATTTTGCAATCGCGTAAACTACATGCATTCCTAAAGTCTGATGTTAACATTCCTATGAGAGAAAGGTGCACTTTAAACAAAGGCCGTAACGATAATCTGCAACGACCATTCATTCAACTTCAAACGCCTGTGGGGAAACAAGAATGGTTTTATTATCAGATATGTAGCAATGTGGACTGGCTTCGTTTCAAAAAGGAGAAAGGTGGAAATTCCGCAAATAGGCAAAAAGTTCATTACTTCCCTTTGAAATGATGAATGGATGAGATTCATTTTCCGTTCCATATTTTTTGATTAAGAGTGAGGAGCACTGTGCCGCTTATATTTTACAGGCCTGAGGCCTACCGTAATAAGATTTATGCTCTCTCTCGCTCTTTCTCTGCCTGTCTGTCTGTCTGTCTGTCTGTCTGTCTGTCTCTCTCTCTCTCTCTCTCTCTCTCTCTCTCTCTCTCTCTCTGTGTTTGTGGTGTGTGTGTGTGTGTGTGTGTGTGTGTGTGTGTGTGTGTGTGTGTGTGTGTGTGTGTGTGCTCTCACATATCTGTCTGTCTGTGTGAGTGTGTGCGTCGATTTTGAAGCTGTTGGACAGTGTTCATGCGCATATGTAGCCAAAGAACGGTCGTCGTCGGCAAGAGTGAATGTAAGTGCATATGTGCTCGGTAAGACTGAGGTGGGGGTGATATTCATGATGCCATATTGGGATGTGAGTTCTTGGCTGTTTTCAGTCACGGCATTTTGTCATTGAACTTTTGAGTATGGGGATCTCTCTCTCTCTCTCTCTCTCTCTCTCTCTCTCTCTCTCTCTCTCTCTCTCTCTCTCTCTCTCTCTCTCTCTCTCTCGCGTCTAGTCTAACGCGCATTTTGAGAAGAGACATGAAACAAAAGTCCTTTCCCGACGGCGTCTACTGTTGCTGCTACTACTACTACTACTACTACTACTACTACTACTTCCACTACTGCTACTACTACTACAACTACTACTACTTCCACTACTACTACTACTACTACTACTGCCTCTGCTACTACTACTACCACCACCACCACCACTACTATTACTGCAACTTCTACCACCACCACCACAACAACAACAATAACGATGTAAAGGTCTGGAATATTCAAATTTCTCGCTGGAAATGGCTTGAGAGGGGGGGGGTGGGTGGAGAAGAGACATCTTTCTGTACATCGTTATCTCGTGGCTGCATGGCGGATTGGTTGTCCATTCTACCCCCCACCCCCCACCCCCCCCCCCCACCCCCCACTATTTTTGGGGATGTTCACCTACCCATCCATTAACGCACTATTTTTTTTTATTATTTTTTTACACTAAATATTCCGAACCAAACCCAAGCCAAAGAGTAAATAGCCAGCAACAAAGTTGACATTTCCTCTCATGATAAGGCAGCTCTATGTCCCCGATTCCAAAACAAAACGAATGCTGCTGACGGCACCAAATCGCCTAGCACAAATGTCGACACGAGGCACATGGCACAAACCAGAACACATCTTTGCATTTGTTGGCACGTGTGCTCGTTAAACTGGTGCCGTAAGCAGGATTCGTTTGGAGTTAGGGGCGAGCAGTTGTCTCACCACGGCAGTAAAAGTTATCTTTCTTGTTTGTTGTTTGCCAGTTGTGTATCCACGTTTCACAAAGGAAGTCCAAGCCGTGTTCAGAACAAATGTTGCATTTCTTACACATCTGGTTGGACAGAATGGGGAGGGGGCGGGGGGGGGGGGGGGGGAAAGGGAGGGGAAACGTTTCTGATTCTTTGTTCCTTGATGGGAAGGTGGGTTGCTTTTTTCTGTATTTTTTTCCTTCTTTTTCTGTCTTTCTTTATTTTCTTTCTTTTTTTTATTTTGCGTATGGGATGATTTTGACCCGCACTCTCAAGGTGTCCATAGTCTGTCTTTGGGAATAACGTCTAAACACTCTAGTATACACTCTGTGTGTGTTGTGTGTGTGTGTGTGTGTGTGTGTGTGTGTGTGTGTGTGTGTGTGTGTGTGTTCGTGTATGTGTGTGTATATGTGTATGCGTGTGTGTGTGCGTGCAAGCGAGCGTGTGTGTGTGTGTGCATGTGTGTGTGCGTGCGCGTGCGTGCGTGCGCTTTTTCTTTCTTCCTTTCTTTCTTTCTTTCTTTTCTCTTTCTTTTTCTTTCTTATTTTGTTTCTTTCTCTCTTTATTTCTTTAACTCTTTTTTTTTCATTTAGAAACTGAACAACCAAAGGATAGACGAAAACCAGTGAACGTAATCAAGCGTTCAGTCTAAGAAGACTTGACAAGGTTAAGTAAATGAAGTGTAAAGAAGGGAAGACGCCAAGATCTGATGTTGTTTTTTGTGCACAGCCAACTGGAGAACATCAAGGCTCC